>ML347597.1:0-21114 GCA_005239505.1 Nicotiana paniculata
AGACATCTTATTGTATATGTTTGCAAAATAAGGCCTAAAGATTGGCTAAAAGTCGAAGAAGAAAAAAAAAAGAGTCGCATTGGCACACTTACAAGGTCAGTATAATAGAGGATGCATGATATAAGGTAGCAACAGTTACGAGATTGGAAGGATTTTGATCACAAGTCATGGTATGGGAAACAGGCCTAAATGGGGGGAATGCCCTGGCCTTTGGATTTATTCACAAAACAACTGTCTAAATGGCAAGGAGAGTATTAAGGTATTCACAAAATCTATAAGTTATGAAAATGATAAGAGCATCAGTCAGCATTCGAGGACGAGTGTTCCAAAGGGGGGAATGATGTTACGCCCCGCATTATTACGTCGATATTACGTCACGCAGTATTATTGATGAAAAGATTATTTGGAAATTATAAGGATTATGCTATTTCAAACAAATAATGAGTAAATTCGTGAAGGTGAGAGGGGAAGCAAGTCAAAGAAAATGAATATTCGTCCAAGTTTGACCTGTTGGGAAAAAATTTGGGCCGAACATTAATATCCGATATTTATGGACTAGTACCATACAAGGTACCATATGACCATGATAGTAGGATGTATAAAGTATATTAAAAATAGGTAGAATTTTAAGTAATTTGAGACAATTCTTAATTATGCGGGTAAATGATTAATTACCGGGTTACAGGACATTACCTAATAAGTGAATAAAGATTAACTTTCCCCACCCCACCCCCACGTGGCAGCAAAGAGCTAACCAAAAATGACTCATGGTCATTCTTGATTAGGTGGCAAACTAATTCCTTAGTTACATAATACCCCATTCCTAACATTTTCAATACATTACAATCAAATGGATACTAACGTAAATCCTTACAAAACTCTACATCCAAACATTAGCAATTCATTCATATCTTTCCAATTCAAAGACACCGCAATCGGTCAGTAACCATTCCTACAAGTATTCCTAACGTCTTCAAAGAGATTTCTAAGAAATCTTCAACTAATTCCTACAAAATAAATCCAACGAGATTTCTTAGCACATTAGCAACGTGAGATTTTGCGATTCTAAGGGAGTACTGTGCAACCTTTTCCAAGAATATCATGCGGATTTTTCACTACTCTAGGTATGTTAAGTCTATCATTTCTTCCTTTTGGCATGATCCATACGATATAAATGAAACGAGCAAAATACGCAACTTTCATAAATGATTCTATTTATAGAAATACTAGGATGTCTATATTCTTGATTCCCCATATGAATTATTATTATATCTTCTGTTCATGGGTCTCAGAAAAAATATGTATTTGATAAAGTTTATCCGAAAGGCATATTGATTTTTATGGAATTCCGAGAAAATCTTATTAACGTACTTCTTATGCATTTCATGCATTTATACATGTGCATTGATCCATGACCGAATAGCGTTATATACGCGTAAATATGTATATTATATGTATATGGGATATGGAAAAGTTTACGGTGTTATATACGCACCACCACCTGATCAGCTGGTATACGTTGATGATTTTGCCCATAGTGCCCGAGATGATATGATGGATGACCTCAGAGGACTGATGATGTTATGAAACATGTACCTATGCATGACATGACATTCATACGCATATGTATGAAACTATAATTATTTCATGATTTACAGAGTTATCCAGATTTACAAGTTGAGTCATTTACTCTATATTTCTTCGATGTCTGTTATGTACATATTTATGTGCCTTACGTACTCGGTGCATCATTCATACTAACGTCCCTTTTTCTTGGGGACGTTGCATTTCATGCCCGCAGGTATCGATAGATAGGTCAAGAGTCCTCTAAGTAGGCGATCAGCTCAGCGGAAGATGTTGGTGCACTCCATTTGCTCTGGAGTTGCTTGTTTGGTCAGTATGATTTAGATGTGTATTGTTTGGTATGGCGGGGTTCAGTCCCGGCCTTTATGTCAATTATGTATCCTTAGAGGCCTGTAGACAGATGTCATGTACGTAAAAGATTGTATGGCCTTGTCACCCTATGTTCAGTGTACGAGTGGTTATTTTGGTCTTAGAGGATCATATTTCTTATGTATAAGTTAGTAGTACATGTTGTATTCTACCTATTTCACGGAAACCTCTCCAGCTCAGTTGTCTATGATATTATGATACGAAAAAATACGTTATGTTGGTACTCGGTTGAGTAAGGTACCAGGTGCCCGTCACGGCCCATCGGTTTGGGTCGTGACAGTAAAGCACGAAGGGTGATGTCGTGCATAATTTATTTATATTGTGAGGAAGAGTGTAAACAACGAAGGGTGATGCCATGCATTCTTATTTATTATCTGGTGAGAATGAGAATTAAAGCACGAAAGGTGATGCCGTGCAGATTTCCTTTCTATGTTAGTTGCTTAATTTCTTGTTGATCACTATTTCTTTCTGTCTTCTCATTTTTATCACTCCTTATGTTGAAATTCTCAACCGGATGTTCCCTTCCCATTACTTTCTGCTTTTCTTTTTATTTTTTGTTATCTCCGATAGCATGATTATACTGTTAAGATTTGTATGTGGCGCCCTGCCCTAGCCTCGTCACTACTTCGTCGAGGTTAGGCTCGGCACTTACCAGTACATGGGGTAGGTTGTACTGATACTCCACTCTGCACTTTTTGTGCAAATCCAAGTTTAGATCCGAGCTGGACTCGAGTTGCAGTAGACTATTCGCATGGAGACACGAGGTAGATCTGCCGACGTCCGCAGATTCCTGGAGTCTCTTCCTTATTATTTAGTTGTTGTTTAATTTAGTTCAAAACATACATATATATATATATATATATATATATATATATATTTTTTTTTTTTTTTCTTTCAGCCAAATACTTGTAGCAAATTCATAGTAGTTCGTGAATTGTGAATACAAACCCTGGGTAGCTAGAGATTAGTGTTATTTTCGCAGTATCATATACTATTTCATTTATTATTTTTGGTACCATATACTGGATGGTAGTAAAACTTCGTATATATATTTTAATTTTTAATGTCGTAACCCTCTAATGTTGGATTGCCTAGCAAGTTTAGTGTTAGGCGCCATCACGGTCCCGACAGTGGGAAATCAGTTTGTGACAAGTTAGTATCATAGCACTAGGTTGCCTAGGTTTCACAATTCATGGACAAGAATAATAAAGACTGAGGGATCGGTACGGAGACGTTTGTACCTATCCCCCAGAGGCTATAAGGTTAGGAACAAGTTCACTTTTATTCAACTCTGTCATGCGATTCTTCTTATCCCAATACTGATTGAACTCTTCTATTCTTATTCTCCCGCAGATGGCGAGAACACGTACCTCATCTTTCGCTGACCAACAACCGGACCCTCCAGCAGCAGCTCCTACAAGGGGTAGAGGCTGAGGCCATGTCAGAGGCCGAGGCAGGGGCAGGACTCAGCCAAGTGCTCAGGCAGCAGCTCCAGAGCCTCAGACAGAGCTTGGTGGAAAGGCTCCAGGTCAGACCATTCCGGCGGACCAGCTCAGATACCAGAGGGGTTTATTGCTACCCCGGTGCTTTAAGATGCCTTGGTCCGACTAGTGAGCCTTATGAAGAGTGTAGCCCAGACTGGTGCACTCCCTGGGGCAGCAGCCGTATCTCAGGCTGGAGAAGGAGTCCAGACTTCTGCTACCCACACTCCAGATCAAACTACTCCTCAACTTCAGACCCCAGCAGCCCATCCCGTTGGGGTAGTTCAGCCAGTTGCTGCAGCACCGCTCGTTGATGGGACAACTATGTCCTCTGATTCTTTATGGATATTGGATAGGTTTATCAAGCTTTTCCCTATTCATTTTAGTGGTTCCACTTAAGAGGACCCCCCAGGAATATCTTGATAGCTATCATGAGGTTCTTCGTAACATGGGAATCTTAGAAACCAATGGGGTCGACTTTGCTGCTTTCCAGATGACTGGTTCTGCCAAGAAAAGGTGGAGGGATTATCTATTGACTAGACCAGCTTGGTCACCTGCTCTTACTTCGGATCAGTTTTCATACCTTTTCTTGGAAAAGTTTCTATCTATTACTACTAAAGAGGAGCGCCGCCGTCAGTTTGAGCGTCTCCAGCAGGGCAGCATGACTATTACGCAGTATGAGACACGTTTCGTGGATTTGGCCCGTCATGCTACTTTCTTGCTACCCGCAGATAGCGAGAGGGTTATGAGATTTATAGAGGGTCGTGATCAGCCTATCAGATTGCAGATCGCAAAGCGGACAGGAAGTGAGATCTCTTTCCAGGATGCGGCCAATGTGGCCCGGCGAGTTGAGGTTGTTCTTGGATCGCGAGGTCTAGGGTCTGACAAGAGACCTCACTATTCTGTTGGATTCAGCGGTACCTCGTCTGGAGGCGGGGTTACTTTCAGTAGATTCCATTCTTCCAGGCCATTCCTTTCAGCACTTCAGATATCCCATGGTTCCCTAGGTGGTCGCGGCCCTTACATGCCTTATTCTGATCAGCCAGCTCCTATCAGTGCACCTCCTGTTTAGAGTTTTGAGGGTGGTTATAAAGGTTGACAAGGTCAGTTTGCCAGCCAGCAGTCTCAGCAACCGAGGTCTTGTTATACTTGTGGTGACCCGAGGCACATTGCTAGATATTACCCTCGCGCGTCGGGTAGTTCTCAGTATCAGGGTTCTCGTGCCATAGTTCCGGCACCACCTGCCGCACCACCTGCCTAGCCAGTCAGGGGTAGGGGTCAGGTAGCCAGAGGTAGGGGCTAGATTATTAAAGGTGGAGGACAGCCCGCTAGAGGTGGAGGTCCGCCTGACAGAGGTCGTCCTAGAGACATGGTTCAGGGTGGTGGGGCCCAGCCCCGATTTTATACATTTTCGGCTAGACCTGAGGCGAAGTCCTCTGATGCTATTATCACAGATACCATTTCAGTTTTCAATAGAGATGCTTCAGTTTTTTTTAATTCGGGGTCTACTTACTCTTATGTGTCATCTTACTTTGCTTCATATTTGGTTGTGCCTCGTGATTCCTTTAGCGTCCCTGTATATGGGTCCACGCCCGTGGGGGTTGCTAATGTTGTAGATCGTGTATATCGCTCGTGTGTGGTTGTTATTGGGTGTCCTGAGACCAGGGTAGACCTTTTTCTTCTTGATATGGTTGATTTAGATGTCATATTTGGCACGGATTGGCTGTCACCTTATTACGCTATTTTGGGATGTCACGCCAAGACAGTGACATTAGCTTTGCCGGGGTTACCTCTATTAGAGTGGAGAGAGAATCTTGGTTATTCCTCCAGCAGGGTTATTTCTTATATGATGGCTCAGTGTATGGCCGAGAAGGGATGTTTGGTCTATTTGGCTCATGTTCGCGATTCTAGTGCTGAGGTTTCTTCTATAGACTCGGTGCCTGTCATTCACGAGTTTCCCGAGGTAATTCCTACAGACCTGTCGGGGATGCCACCCGACAGGGATATTTATTTTTGCATTGATGTGGCTCCGGTCACTCAGCCCATTTCTATTCCTCCATATCGGATGGCCCCACCAGAGTTGAAAGAATTGAAGGAACAACTGCAAGATTATCTTGATAAGGGCTTCATTAGACCAAGTGTCTCACCCTGGGGTGCACCGGTTTTGTTCGTGAGGAAGAAGGATGGATCGATGATGATGTGTATAGATTACCGGTAGTTGAACAAAGTCACTATCAAGAATAAGTATTTGTTGCCGAGAATTGATAATTTGTTCGATCAACTTTAGGGTGCTAGGGTGTTTTTGAAGATTGATTTGAGATGGGGCTACCATCAGTTGAAGATTAGGGCATCTGATATCCCTAAGACACCTTTTCGGACGAGGTATGGGCACTATGAATTTATGGTGATGTCTTTTGGCTTGACTAATGCCCCAACAACATTTATGGACTTGATGAATCGAGTGTTCAAGACTTATTTGTATTCCTTAGTAATTGTTTTTATTGATGACATTCTAATATACTTACGCATCCGAGAGGAGCATGAGTAGCACCTCCGGATAGCGCTTCAGACTTTGAGGGATAGTCAATTATATGCTCAATTTTCAAAGTGCGAGTTTTGGTTGGATTCAGTAGCTTTCTTGGGTTACATCGTATCAGTAGAGGGTATTCAGGTAGATCCTAAGAGGGTAGAGTCAGTCAAGAACTATCCTAGACCCACTTCAGCCACGAAAATCAAGAGCTTCTTGGGTTCGGCGAGTTACTACCGTCATTTTGTGGATGGGTTCTCATCTATGGCAGCCCTAATAAATAAATTGACTCAGAAAAGTGCTCCATTCAAATTGTCGAACGAGTGTGAGGCGATTTTTTGGAAGCTCAAGACAGCCTTGACTTCAACACCGGTGTTGGTATTGCCCTCATGCTCAGTATCTTTCACGGTATATTTCGAGGCCTCCTGCGTAGGGCTCGGAGAGGTATTGATGCAGGAAGGCAGGGTGATTGCATATGCGTCTCGGCAGTTGAAGATTGATGACAAGAATTACCATGTCCATGACTTAGATTTGGCAGCCATTGTTCGTGCATTGAATATTTGGAGGCACTATCTTTATGGTGTGCCATGTGAGGTTTTCACGGATCATTGCAGCCTTCAGTATTTGTTCAAGCAAAAGGATATCAATTTGAGGCAGAGGAGATGGTTAGAACTATTGAAAGACTATGATGTCACTATATTGTATCATCTGGAAAAGGCCAATATGGTGGCCGATGCATTGAGTAGGAAGGTAGTGAGTATGGGCAACCTGACATTCATTCCAATCGGTGAGAGACCGCTAGCTTCAGATATTCAGACTTTGGCCAACCAGTTTGTGAGGTTGGATATTTCAGAGCCCAGTCGTATTCTAGCTTGTACGGTCAATCGTTCTTCCTTAATGAGCGTATCAGAGATTGGCAGTATGATGACCCTCACTTGATGGTCCTTAGGGACACAGTTCGGCACGGTGGTTCCAAGCAGGTTACAGTTGCAGATAATGGTGTTTTGAGGATGTAGAGTCGAGTGTGTGTGCCTAATGCTGATGGGATTCTTGAGCTGATCCTTGAGGAGGATCACAGTTCTAAATACTCTATTCACCCGGATGCTGCCAAGATGTACCAGGACATGTGGTAGCATTATTGGTGGCGGAGGATGAAGAAGGATATTTTTGCTTACGTGGCTCAGTGGTTGAATTGTCAGCAAGTGAAGTATGAGCATCAGAGACCCGATGATTTGCTTTAGCAAATGAAGATTCCTGAGTGGAAGTGGGAGCGTATCACTATGGACTTTGTTGTTGGACTCCCACGGACTCAGAGGAAGTTCGACGCCGTGTGGGTTATTGTGGATAGGCTGACTAACTCAGCACACTTTATTCATGTGGCAAGTACTTACTCTTCGGAGCGATTGGCAGAGATTTATATTTGGGAGATCGTTTGCCTTCCCGGTGTGCCCGTGTCTATCCTTTCTGATCGAGATACGCAATTTGCCTCGCACTTTTGAAGGGAAATACAACGTGAGTTGGGTACGTGGGTTGAGTTGAGCACAACATTCCATCCTCAGACGGACGGGCAGTCCGAGCGTGCTATTCAGATCTTGGAGGATATGCTTCGCGCTTGTGTTATAGATTTCGAAGGATCGTGGGATCAATTCTTGACATTAGCGGAGTTTTCCTACAACTACAGCTACCAATCGAGCATTCAGACGGCCCCCTATGAGGCATTATATGGTAGATGGTGCAGATCGCCAGTTGGATGGTTTGAGCCGGGAGAGGCTCGATTTTTGGGTACAGACTTAGTTCAGGAGGCCTTGGACAAGGTCAAGATTATACATGATTGTCTTTGTACAGCTCAGTCCAGGAAAAAGAGTTATGCCAATCGTAGAGTTCGTGATGTGTCATTCATGGTCGAAGAGAGGGTATTACTTCGGGTATCTCCCATGAAGGGTGTTATGAGATTTGGGAAGAAGGGAAAGTTGAGCCCTAGGTATATCGGGTCATTTGAGATTATCGAGAGAGTGGGGGAGGTAGCCTATAGACTTGCATTGCCTCCAGGGTTATCCTCAGTTCATCCGGTATTCCATGTGTCTATGCTCCAGAAATATCATGGTGACTCGTCCCATGTGTTAGATTTCAGCTCTGTCAAATTGGACAAGGATTTGACCAATAAGGAGGAGCCGGTAGCCATTCTAGAATGGCAGGTTTGTCAGTTGAGGTCGAAGAGTTACCCTTCAGTTCGAGTGTAGTGGAAAGGTCAGCTTGTTGAGGAAGCTACTTAGGAGTCCGAGTCGGACATGCGGAGTAGATACCCGTAATGGTTCGCCAGTTTAGGTACTTTTCTATGTCCATTCGAGGACGAACGTCTGTTTTAGAGGTGGAGATTGTGATGACCCAAAGGGTCATCTTATGATTTAAGACTCTATTCCGAGCTCGTTAGCCTTAAAAATATTATTTGTATTCACCTCGATTTGTGTGCGCAGGGGCGTGAATCCGAAAAGCCTTTATGTGAAAATTTATGAAATAATAATTTGTAAGAGTTAAAAATTTGATATTTTAGTTGACTTTGGTCAATATTTAGAGTAAACGGACACGGACCCGTGTTTCGACGTTCCCCGGAGGTCCGTGGTAAAATATGGGACTTGGGCGTATGACCGAAAACGAATTCTGAGGTCCCTAGCTCGAGAAATAAATTTTTGATGAAAAATTAAAGGAATTAAAGAAATTGATTAATGTTTGAACTCGTGGTATCGGGCACGTATTTTGGTTCTGGAGCCCGGTATAGGTCTATTATAACATATATGTCATGTCTGTGAAGTTTGGTGGAAATCAGAGTTTATTTGACGTGATTCAGACGTTTGATTGAGAAGATAGTAATTTTGAAGTGGTCTTGAGAAATTCATGAGTTTTGATGCTAAATCCGTAGTTTTAGGGGTTATTTTAGCGATTTGATCGCATGAGTAAGTCCGTAGGATGTTTTTAGACTTCTGTACATATTTGGTTTGGAGCCCCGAGGGCTTAGGTGAGTTTCGGGTAGGCTTCGGGATGTTTTGAACTTAGAGAAATCTGTTGTTTTGCTGTTGCTGGTGCGCAGAAACTTTGTGCTTCGCGATTGCGAATCCTCTCACGCGATCGCGAAGTGTAACTAGGCTGAGGGAGAAATCCTTATTTGCGAACGCGAAGTACTGGTCGCGAGCGTGAAGCACTGGGAGGTGGTACCCTTCGCGAACGCGACCAGCCTACCGCGAACGCGATGAGTTATGGGACCTGGGGGAGGGGAGTCTCGTCTTCTACGCGAACGCGGCCCTTGAGTCGCAAACGCGATGGCTTGGGGGGAAATGCCTTTTGTCTACGCGTGGAATGACTCGCGAACGCGAAGGCCAATAGGGCCAAAGCATCGCGAACGCAACATGTCCTTCGCGAACGCAAAGAAGACCTGCCCAGCGATTAAAACAGAACCTAAAAACGGGAATTTGGCCATTCTTTCATATTTTCAAAACCAAGAAGGCTTAGAGGCGATTTTCAAGAGACAAGTTCTACCCCAAAGTGTTGGTAAACGATTCTTAACTACTTTCTTCCAATTACCCATGGTTTTTCATAAATTTACAACTAAATATCTAGGGTTTTCATGGTAGAAATTGGGGGTTTGGGTAGAAAATTTTGTATAATTTGAATTTAGACCTCGACGTCCGCAGATTCCTGGAGTATCTTCCTTATTATTCAGTTTCTATTTCATTTAGTTCAGAACATATATATATATATATATATATATATATATATATATATATATATTTTCTTTCAGCCAAAACTTGTAGTAAATTCATAGTAGTTCGTGAATTGTGACTCCAAACCCTGGGTAGCTAGAGATTAGTATTATTTTCGCAGTATCGTATACTATTTCATTTGTTATTTTTGGTACCATATACTGGAGGGTAGTAAAAATTCGTATATATACTTTAATTTTTTTAATGTCATAACCCTCTAATGTTGTCTTGCCTAGCAAGTATAGCATTAGGCGCCATCACGGTCCCGACGGTGGGAAATCGGGTCGTGACAAGTTGGTATCAGAGCACTAGGTTGCCTAGATCTCACAATTCACGGACAAGCTTAATAGAGTCTGAGGGATCGGTACGGAGAAGTCTGTACCTATCCCCTAGAGGCTATAAGGTTAGGAACCAGTTCACTTTTATTCAACTCTGCCATGCGATTATTGTTATCCCAATACTGATTGAGCTATTCTATTCTTATTCTCTCGCAGATGGCGGGAACACCGACCTCATCTTCCACTGACCAACAGTCGGACCCTCCAGCAGCAGCAGCTCCTACAAGGGGCAGAGGCTGAGGCCATGCCAGATGCCGAGGCAGGGGCAGGACTCAGCCAAGTGCTCAGGCAGCAGTTCCAGCTGCGGAGCCTCAAACAGAGCTTGGTGGAGAGGCTCCAGCTCATACCGTTCCGGCAGGACAAACTCAGGTACCAGAGGGGTTTATTTCTACCCCGGTACTTCAGGATACATTGGTCCGACTAGTGGGCCTTATGGAGAGTGTAGCCCAGACTGGTGCACTCCCCGGAGAAGCAGCCGTATCTCAGGCTGTAGAAGGAGTCCAGACTCCTGCTACCCACACTCCATATCAAACTACTCCTCATCTTCAGACCCCAGCAGCCATCCAGTTGGGGTAGTTCATCCAATTGCTGCAGCACCGCTCGTTGATGGGACAACTATGTCCTCTGATGCTTTATGGAGATTGGATAGGTTTATCAAGCTTTTCCCTGTTCATTTTAGTGGTGCTACTTCCGAGTACCCCCAAGAATACCTTGATAGTTGTCATGAGGTTCTTCGTAACATGGGTATCTTGGAAACCAATGGGGTCGACTTTGCTGCTTTCTAGATGACTGGTTCTGCCAAGAAATCGTGGAGGGATTATCTATTGACTAGACCAGCTGGGTCACATGCTGTTACTTGGGATCAATTTTCACACCTCTTCTTGGAGAATTTTCTACATATTACTACTAGAGAGGAGCACTGTCGTCTGTTTGAGCATCTCCAGCAGGGCAGCTTGACTGTTACGCAGTATGAGACCCGTTTCGTGGATTTGGCCCGTCATGCTACTCTTTTGCTACCCACAGAGAGGGAGAGGTCTATGATATTTATTGAGGGTCTTTCTCATCCTATCAAATTACAGATGGCTAAGCAGACAGGGAGCGAGATCTCTTTCCAGGATGCGACCAATGTGGCCTGGCGAGTTGAGGTAGTTCTTGGATTGGGAGGTCAGGGGTCCGACAAGAGACCTCGCCATTCTTGTGTATTCAGTGGTGCTTCGTCTAGAGGCGAGGTTACTTTCAGTAAAGGCCATTCTTCCAGGATTTTCCATTCAGCACTTCAGAAATCCCATGGTGACCCAGGTGGTCGCAGCCCTTACATGCCTTATTCTAATAAGCCAGCTCCTATTAGTGCACCTCCTCTTTAGAGTTTTTAGGGTGGTTATACAGGTCGATAGGGTCAGTTTTCCGGTCAGCAGTCTCAGCAGCCGAGGTCTTGTTATACTTGTGGTGACCCGAGGCACATTGCTAGATATTGCCCTCACCCATCGGGTAGTTCTCTGTATCAGGGTTCTCGTGCCATAATTCCGGCACCAGCTGCCACACCACCTGCCCAGCCAGTCAGGGGTAGGGGTCAGGTAGCCAGAGGTAGGGGCCAGAGTGTTAGAGGTGGAGGCCAGCCCACTAAAGGTGGAGGTCTTCCTGTTAGAGGTTGTCCTAGAGACATGGTTCAGGATGGTAGGGCACAGCCCTAATTGTATGCATTTTTGGCCAGACCTGAGGCGGAGTCCTCTGATGCTGTTGATTCTCTTCTGATCGTATAGCCACCGTGTGGTTCCCCGGCGCGGTCATGGACCTCCCAGGCTAGTTTAAACTCTTGGATTCCACCTCATCGTATGATAAGCGCATTTGGCATGATTTGGCCAAGATGCGATGGAAGGCCAAATATCATGGTACGCCCTTACCAACTATCACTTCCAAGTTCCTTATGAGTAGATTTCTTAGAGATATGTTTGATATTTTATGCTTGTGCAGGCCTCGGGGAAGCCGTTTCAATGGGACCGCCTCCTCCTGGCGAAGAAAAGATCCAAAGACCTGCCAAGGACAAAAAAAGAAAGAAGGAGGTACCGGCGAAGTCCTCGAAACCCAAGATAGATAACGCTCGAAAGCCCAAGACCGATGCTACGGTCTTAACTTCGGCAGCTGCTTGAAGACGAAGACGATGACAGTCGCCCATTGGTGCATAGGGCAAGATGAAGCGTTGATGCTTTGAAGGTTGCTGGTCATAAGACTACTGAGTCGGAGGTGGCCGATGCAGCCCCACCTTGTATTGAGGAAGCCCTCGAGGAGGGGTTAGATGCAGTCCCCGAGTCAACCGTCGGATAGGATACAACTTGTGCCAATGAACACTTGGTTGGAAAATTCGGAAGCTCCAGTCCTCAGACTCTTCGAAGACGTGAGGAAGCCCCGATAGAGGTTTATGTCATAGGCAATCTTCAATCGGGCCATCGTTCTCACCAGGGCAAATACGGGATGCCCAGAACAGGGAAGCTTCTGGTGAAGGGGCCACCCAGGGAGAGGATGATTTATTTAGAGATTACTTTACCGACTTCGAGGAGGATGCATATCTCAATGCCCCTGCTATTATCGAGGAGGCTGAGAGACTCCAAAAATAGGTGATTTTTTCTTTGACACAACCTTCGTGCTTTGAGTTTTGGCCCTTGTGCTTATAACTTCTTTCCCTTGCGCTATAGGTCACGAAGTTGTATGACCAGGCCTTCTCCAAGTTACGAGATGAGCTGGCTCATCGTGAGGAGTTTGATAAGCTCACGTCGGAGTTGAATGAGTTGAAGTCTTTGTATGCCCGAAAGGAAGAAGAGCTGCTTGACCCTCGGGCAAGCTCGGAGAAGGCGCTTCAGGAGCGGGACAACTTTATCGAGTAGGTAATTTGGTATTCACAAGATCGCCTTTTGTTCTCATGACTTGGTGTTTATTACCATGACTCGGCATTTGCAGATTAAGCAAAAGGATGCCCTAGCAGGGCAGCTTCGGGAAGAGGTCGTGGCCAAAGATGCCGAGATCCTTGAGCTGAAGCGACACGATGATAGCATGGCCTCGGAGAGGGATGCTCTTCGGGAGGATATGACCTCGACTCAAAGTCTTCTTCGAGGTGCCCAAGAGGAGGCTCACAAATTTAAGGCGCTTCATCCTGAGTCGGCTCACTCATATTCTCGTATCGGGAAGATGCTGCGACAGTAAATACTTGAGCCAGAGATATATCTGAAGAGGCCGAGCTCAAATTGGCTCGCGTCGTTGCTCATGCTCATTTGGAAGCTCGGAGGCATGCCTTTGAGGAAGTGCATGCCAAGGGTTTTGATCTCTCTGCCAAGATCGAAGAACCTAAGGCCTTCGAAGAGGAATCGGCAGTTCCGACTACTTCGGACGAGGGCTCTGCAAGCGACTCGGGAAGTGGCGAGGATGAAGAATAGAACACTTTACTCTTTTTTCTTCTTCTTTTTTGGTATACGGGCTCCGCGGGGGAGTCTTGTAAATGCATCTTTGTAAATATATTTTTGTAATGCAAAGGATTTTCTTGTTTAATGTCTTCAAAGTTTTGCCTCTTAGTGTTCATGCAAAAGTTGAGCTTGAATTTTGATTTAACCCCTTCGAGTTGGGTCTCGGAGTAACAAAGACCCTTGATACCGGGCCACTTTGATTTCTATCGCAGGTCTTCCCTTGGGTTGGTTCGGTAAGGAATCAATTCGACTTCTCGATCCCTCAATTGTTGTATGATAACGTTATTCTTATGACATGACCGTGAAGTGACTGAGGTGGCCCCGTCGGTACATTTCCAAAAAAGTCATAATTTCTTGTCAGAGATGATTGGCTACCAAAGTTAATGAATAGTCGTCGCTCTTCTTATATATATTCACATTTCCTTTTATTTAGGGCTTTGCTGGTTTGTATGACTAACTTTCACTATAGAGTTCCCTTTCTTGCACCAGTCCTTACGCCATATTAGTTTAAAGCTTTCACCCGAGTTTTCATCTTTTTCTTTGCTTTAAAGGAGTTATGGCTACTATGTCTACATTCGCTCATCAGAAAGAAAAAAGTCCCTCCGCTGCTTCCCACCCGGCCGGTGGTACACCGTCAGTGTTTGGCGAGCTAACCTCAAACTATTTTGTCTCGATAAAAGACTTTACGATAAAGAACCCTCTCAACGTTCTGGGCCATTGAAAACATGCGTCGAGGTTCATTCGATCAATAGAAGAGAGACACGTCGAAGTTGTGAGGAGATACTGCGGATGGGGAGAAGAGGTGATGCTGCAGGTACCCTCCTGGGTAGAAGATATTATGGTCCATGTAGAGGGGTTTTTGAACGTGTATACGTACCCTTTTATGTTGGGCCCTCTCGACCGACTCGTTCTCGAGTTCTGTCAAAGATATCGAGTTACTTTGGCCCAGATTCATCCGTCTTTCTGGTGGATCGTGCTGATGGTGAGGTTTTTCGCTGAAAAGGCCGAGCTTGAGTTCACTCTTAGTCACCTCATTAGATTGTATCGGTCTTTGCATTATCGAGGTCTAATTACACTGTGAAGCCGATCCACCAAGACCTTTATTTCCAATGATGACGAGGACAAGGATCAAGGGTGGATGAGTCAATTTGTTCGAGTGCGGACTATTGATATAATTCCTGCGGAGTTCCTACCCTTTCCTGAGAAATGGAATTTCAAACGTGAGTAACGTGCTGTACTTTATTATTTTTGTTCTCAGTGGAGGTAGACTCCGTAAGAATGTTTTCTTTCCTTCTCCGTGGAGATCCCGTGGATGCCAAATGTGGTCCCCGATCTTGCGGGCTGGGTCCGCAAACTGGCGGCCTCTTCGACTTATGATGAGCGCAAGTGGCGAGATTTGTCGAAGGGAAAATGGGAGGTGAAACACCACGGTATGTGATGTGTGGTTTCTTTTTTTGAGGAATACTTTCCTTTATGTGTATCAATCCCGTTATTGCATGTATCAGTGAGTTCTTCGAGATGAGATCATGCCCTCTCGGGAAGGAGGAAGGACCATCGGCTTCGGAGCCGAGGAAGGATAACAAGAGGAATGGATCCTCGAGGGACGAGGATATTCATAGTGAAGCGGGGCCTTCCCGAAGGCATAAAGAAAATGCAACCACTGGGGAAGATCTTATATTCATCGGCTGATACACAGAAGGTAATGCAATCGAAAGGGATGGCTCTACTTCGACGGCTCGAACTGAGAAATCTCCCGAGGTTTTTAAGCTTGTAGGACCTGAGGCCTCTAGCCTCGAGGGAGAGGTTCCTCAAGAGGGGAGGAGCGAAGGTCCTTTACCACTGTTTTCTTCTCCCTTCGAAGGTACTTCGAGGGATGCTCAGGGCCGGAAGCCGCCTAAATCAAGCGGAGTCTCTACGATCACGTCCCCTTTCAGGGTGGTTCAACTGGGGCTGATGAGACCAGACCAGTAGACACGCACTCGACTTTCGAGGAGGCTCATCAGCTCTGTTCTGTGGTGAGCTTTGGTAACCTTTTGGCCTTTTCAGCTTCGTACTTTCGTCCTTTTAACCGAACCTTCTTTTCTACAGGACTTCGACAAACTCAAGTCTAAGCTGCTTCGCTGTGAGGCTAGGTTGCGGAAAGCCTTGAACGGGGAGAAATATCTCAGGCTTCTTTGTGATAAGAAGACAAGAATGCTGATACACCTTCGACCGGAGTTGAATCGAAGTCATGATTACGACGGCAACCTCGAGAAACAGGTAACCTTTATCTTAATGGAATATAGGCTTCTTCTCCCATCTTTGGAAACTAATGTTTCGGTATCTCAATTGTAGAGAAAGACATAGAAGCTGGAACGCCTTCGGAGCGAGGTCAACCAGGTTGATTCTGAATGCAATGAGTTGAAGGCACAGATAGATTTTCATATTTCGGCCAAAAGGAACACTTTGGCTAAGGTATCCTCCCTCGAGATACGACTCTGTAGTGCTCGAGAAAGCAACTCGGTCCAGACTAGCAGGATTGCTAATCTTGATGTTTTAGACGTCAATACCACACAAGAAGATAGGTTAATTTGTGTGGTACCCAATTTTCGAGTGTTGTCTCTCTAGAAGAACCCGGTTCTTCTTGGTGTTCCAACTTTTACTGTTGTGGAATAATAAAAGCAGTAAAGTGAAAACACAGAGATTATTACGTGGAAAACACCTATCTCAAAAGGTGAAAAAACCACGACCTACTCCTCATAGGATTTGCTCAAACTCTTCACTAAAACTCTGAGCCAAAAAGACTTACAAAATAAACTATTTTGTAATCCTAGGACTAACTCTAATCCCTTCGTAGTAACTAGCCTCTATCTAATTTCTACAAGCTTCAAGTTATGTGTACCTATTACAATTGCTTCTATGAAAGCTGAAAAGATACAATATTAAACCTCCTACTACAACCAACTAGACTCAATGACAAACAGATGGAACTGGTTCTTCTAGCTGGTCTGTAGCCTTTCTATGCACAATAATTCTGCTTGCAAAATATCTGGGAATTTTGCTTTCAGATCTTGATTCACTTCTGCACTTGTGCGTTCTTGATTCAAGCAAGACTACTTCAATTATTTATAAAGTCAGTTGTTGAGTTTGTCGTTCAGTTCTGGTACAACTCTACCTGGGAGATCGAGTTCGTATTAAACTCAACTTCCTTCCTTCGTTACTGTCCTTGTTGAATTCAACTTCTATTCTGTTATCAATTTGCAACCTTTTCGCATTAGGAGACACTCTCCTTGTTCATTGATACTTCACACTCGCATTCATCTCTTATGCATATAAGGTTTGTGTGCCAACGCGTCAGGTCAAGTATATATGCTCTAATGGACCTGGTTCAACTGGTCAGACATTTGTCAATCTTCAAAACTATACAGTGACTTGGGTCAACAAAGCTTGAAACTGATCTTTTGAAGATGAAGGCCAAAGTCGTAGAGGCTCGAGCCGAAGCTGAAGAGGCCCGAGTAAAGGCTGATAAGAGGGCTTGTCTACTAAAAAGATGCTACTGGATCGGATGAAGTTTTGAGGGGCTTCCAATCGATATAGAAGAAGAAATGAATATGCACGCTGTAGATCTCGGATGGAGACCCTCGAGGAGATTCATGATACGGGCTTTGATCTCTCGGAAGAGATAGAGCAGGCTAAGCCAGGCGATATTAATGCCAAGTTCTTCCTCTCTACCGACGATGAAGCCGATGTTGAAGACGAAGAGGAAAGATATGGCGAGGATGCTAGGCCTGAGGGGGTTGATGAAGACAGAGTCCCTGAGGGGGAGAAGACAAAGTCCCCGATAATAACAATAGACTAGGTCTAAAAAAGGCTCCCTGTGGGAGTGTTGTAAATGTACCTTAGTATCATCAATTATATAAAAAGATCTTTCATTTTTTCTTCATCTCTGATTTTATGGTTCTAATTTTGATGCTTGCCGTTGAGGTCTTATAAGCTTGATTTTTCCTCATCGAGGTCTTTCGATTAGTCACCAAGCGAGATGACCTCGGCCTTCATATCAAGGGTATTCTCTTTTTAGGGGTCTTATAAGTTTGATAGTATGGACTTCGCCTTGATATCGGGGTTGTGCCCTTTTAAGGTTTTACAAGTGCGGTGTTTCCTCGTCGAGGTCTTCAAAATCGGCCCTTAGGCATTTAGGCCAGCCCTTAGGCTCTTACGCATTGGCCCTTAGGCTCTTATGCATTGGCCCTTAGGCTCTTTATGTTGGCCCTGAGGCTCTTTAGGCTGGCCCTTAGGCTCTTTATGTTGGCCCTAAGGCTCTTTAGGCTGGCCCTTAGGCTCTTTAGATTGGGTCGATGCGACCTTTAGTATGGCTATAGTTTTCCCTCATTTTGGCTAAAGACTTTTGAAGTTTTGATTATGCCTTGGCATGTTTTGTGTTCATCTGAACCTTAGAAGGCTCAAACGAGAACCCCGATTATGAGTCGATATGTGACGATGGTTGGGTAACTCGGGAGGTCCTCTTGAAGGCTGATTTTTGAAGCCTTTTCACTGAAGGTTGATTGTTTCGAAGACTTTTTACTGAAGGCTGATAATTTTCGAAGCCTTTTTATTGTTTTGGGCTGATATGATCGAAGCTCTTTTTCTTATGCCGAGGATAGCCTGATTAACCGATTCTTTTCGAAGTATTTTTGAAGTATTTGAAGGCCTTCAGTTTTATGGCGGCAGTCAGACATCTCCGAGCCGCCTTAATTTGGCTGGAGCCTTTACGACATGACCGTAGTATTTAGTCCCTGGGTGAGATATCCTCGGCGTCTATACCGAGGGTATGCCTTTTTAGGGGTCTTACAAGTTCAAATATATAGCCTTGGCCTTAATATCAGGGTTATGCGTTTTTAGGGTCTCATGAATTTGGGCATGCCTTGTTAAGGTGGCAAACTTCTTTGAGGTATGAAGTATTTTGATGATAAAATATACTCCTTCGATTACTTTATACAAGCGTACATGTTTTCGACATCGAGAGTTCGATTATTCTACGTAGACACGGTTCATTCGACCGTTTGGCCCGATACAACATTCTCCTATCGAGACCCTCTTTCGCATATTTCGATTTCTTTGAGGAGGTGACTCCCGGGGGGATGCCCCCCAGTATTTTAGGTTGATTTGAGAAGAAGCCTTAAGTACTTGTTGAGTTCTCCTTAGGTAGCATATAGATGTTGCCTCATTAAAAACCTCGTCGGTAAAACCCATTTGGGAGAAAACCCGATCTAAGAAAAAAAAAATGCAACGCGTGCTTTAAAACCCAAGGTCTTCGAGATGGAGGGTGCATCGATTCCTTTAGATCGAACGCCGGTAATGGGTTAGTATAAATGTAAATGAAAGGGGGGAGGGTTGTACCTTAGCAGTGATAGCGTTTTTACCTTGATATGTTTAAATTGCTTGTTCTGAGGACGCGACACGGTCCTTTATTTATCATTTGGGTGTAGTTGAGAATGTAAGTTTTGGCCGCTACTTGGCCGTTTTCTTGTCCTTTGGATCCTTCGATGTAAAAGGCATAGATGTCGGTGCCACGTCATGCACCGCGAACATCTCTCTCGCTGCATGCTGCTCCTCGTATACTATTTTTTTACTCCGTCCTTTGTTGGAAACTTCATCATTTGATAAAGGGTTGATGGGACCGTTCTCATACTGTGTATCCATGGCCTACTGAGTAAGGCATTGTATCTCATGTCACCTTCGATGACGTGAAACTTGGTGTCTTGAATTGTACCGGCCACGTTGAAAGGGAGGAGGATTTCCCCTTTGGTCGTTTGACTCGCCATATTGAATCCATTGAGGACTCGAGAGGCGGGCACAATCTGACCAAGCAGTCCGAGCTGCTCTACCACCCTTGACCTGATTATGTTGGCCGAGCTACCTGGGTCTACGAGCACATGTTTAATTTGAAATTTATTCAAAAGAAAAGAAATTACCAGTTATGAGGATGAGACAAGGTTTCGATATCTTCTTTGCTAAATGAAAGAGCATCTTCTAGTATGTATCTTCGAGTTCGCTTTTCCCTGGTGATGGATACTTTTGTTCACTTGAAACCGGGTCCCTGTGGGATTTCGATTCCTCCGATGATCATGTGTATGATGTGTTGAGGTTCTTTCGGTTCATTTTTTCTGTTCGCCTCTCTTTCCCGAAACTGGTTCTTAGCTCGGTCACTGAGGAACTCTCGAAGGTGCCCTTCGTTGATTAGTCGGGCTACCTCTTCTTGAAGTTGTCTGCAATCCTCGGTCCTATGACCGTGAGTGCCATGATATTTTCATACTAAGTTGGGGTTCCTTTGTGAAGGATCTGACAGTATGGGTTTTGGCCACCTGGTGTCCTTGATCTTACCTATGGCTGATACGATGTCCGAGACATCGATGTTGAATTTGTACTCAGATAACTGAGGCGCCTCTATCGGCCCAATGTGCCTATCGAACCCGATTTTGCTCATTAGTCACCGGGAACCTTGGCCTCGATCGATCCTTCGATCGATTTGGGGTATGCTGCATCTCGAGGCGTTTCTTTGATCTTTTACATACGGTTGGTATCTCTCTTTGTTTGGGCTCGATTCCCTTTCTGTAAACCTAGAACCTTTGCTAAGAGCCTGCTTGAATATACTGAGCCCAAGGGGGCTCCCAATTGGTCATCCTCAACCCTGATCTTTGATTGATACTTGTTATGCACATCCTCCCAAATCACGGCGGGATACTCGATTAAATTTTGCTTCAGCTGCTTCGAAGCTATCGAGCTTCGTTCATTCAAGCCCTGAGTGAAGGCTTGTACCGCCCAGTCATCAGAGACAGGTGGTAGTTCCATTCGTTCCATCTGAAAGCAGGATACGAACTCCCTTAACATCTCGTTCTCCCTCTATTTAATTTTGAAGACATCGGACTTCCTTGTAGCGACCTTAATGGCGCTAGCGTGCGCTCTCACAAAGGAGTCTGCCAACATGGAAAACAAATCTATCGAGTTCGGGGGGAGGTTGTGATACCACATCATGGCCCCCTTGGATAGTGTTTCTCCAAACTTCTTCAACAAAACGGACTCGATCTCGTCGTCTCTTAAGTCGTTCCCTTTTATACCAAACGTATAGGTGGTAATGTGCTCATTAGGATCTGTGGTCCCGTTGTAATTTGGGATATCAGGAATCCTGAACTTCTTTGGAATAGGCTTCGGAGCCGCGCTCGACGGAAATGGTTTCGGCATAAACTTCTTCGAATCTACCCCTTTCAGAACCGAAGGTGCACCTGGGATATAATCGACCCTCGAGTTATAGCTTTCTACTTTTTTGTCGTTGGCCTCTATCTTCTTTTCTCCCGATTCAATCCTTGATCACGCTCAACTATGTCTTGTAGAAAGACTAAACGGGCGCTACAAATATAATCCGGGGTATTAAGCCCAGAGTCGATGCCACAGGGAATTTACGTATCAATTAAGTCTTTAGAATACTAAACTGTTACTTAATCAATTTTCTCAAGACTTTTGAATATAAAGTGGTGATGTTTACTAACTCTAATAACAAAATAATAAACTAGCAATTAACTAACAATATAGTGTAAACAATGATAATAAAGGTCTAAGGTTATGGTTTCCCCC
>ML347599.1:0-169598 GCA_005239505.1 Nicotiana paniculata
TAAAGCACATAAAATGCGAGGTATATAATGCTTAAAATCACGAATTCTAGCCACACATCAGCTTCCATGGTTGTTGGGAATATTTATCAATATCAATCCCTTTGATGATAGGTGGTACACCAGGTATTTGTTCAATACACTCGTTTTGTTCCTTCACCTATTTCTGAAAGGTTAATATTAAAGATTGTAAATCAGAATTACTAGTCGTACCTGGTCTCCCTTCGAGTGATTCGTTAGGAGTTCCTCCACTTCAAGAATTAGCCATTCTTGAGTGTGGATTTTCCATAGTTGTAGTATTATTTGGAGGAGGTGTTGGTGATGCAGTTGGTATCCCCCTCACGAAATCCTGGAGAGCTTCATTCACATATTCAACAATTATTTGCTTCACAACATCTTTCTCTCCTGTTTGCTCATTCCCAAGTTGGTCATTGTTTTGAGTATTGGATCTTTCTGGGGTTGGTTCCCTCAAACCACGTGGGGTTCCTTGAGGTGATGGAACAGGAGTTCCTATTGCCTGTTGGTTGTTGTCGTTGATGTTTGACATGATTCAGTTAAGTAAGAATAATTTGGAAAGTGAGAAAGGATTATCAGATTCCCGGTAACGGAACCAATTTTTTTAACCAAAGAATCAGATTCTTAGTCAAAGCTTATTTTAAGAAGTACTCGGGCTTCTGATAATCAAGAAATTCAATACTAATAATAATGGAAATAATAACTAAGAATAGTAAGGAAAATGTAAAGTATATTCCAATAGTGATCAAAACGTGTCCATACAAATAATATTTCTTTCCCTTTTATAGGGAGCTTCAAGTACAACGTCTACTCCTCTTTATGGTTGAGCATTAATGAGAATTTATATCATTAATGAAACGTTATAATAGGTAATCGTAACTGTTTCGTGAAGATTCTGTAATGTTTGAACTCATTGATTGAAGATCTATGAATCTGTCCTCTTTTCTGTCCTGGTTCCCTTTGATCGTGTCTCTTCAACTCTTTGAATAGACTCGAGCGCCTGTTTCTAGTCATCTCTTGGGTGTTTAGCTCGTATCTACTTACTTCGTATCTCTTTCTATATTTTCCTGCAGATGTCGTTCTTCCATTGATCCACGTGGCTTGCCATGCCAACCACTTGATTAATTCCACATGTAATATTTATTTTTACTAATACAGCAGGATCTCGCAATTGTGAGACTTCAGCAACATCAAAAAATGCCTCTGCAGTCCAAAACATTCCAAAACCCATTCGAAACTAACACGAGCCCCTCGAAATCCAATTCGAACATCTGTATAAGTGTAATAACATCATACTAGCTCGCTTGCTCGCTAACTCAAATCATCAAAATAACATCAAATATCAAGAATTGATCATCAAAACTTAAGATTTTAATGTTTGAAACTTAATTTTCTAGTATTTCATATAATGCGTCAAAATGCACTCGGTCACCTGGGACCCCAACCAAACATGCGTACACGTCCAAAAATATCATACGAATTTACCGAAATCGTTAAAATACTGATCTAAGAACGTTTACCAAAAACGTTGACCGTGGTCAACTCAAATCGTTTTTAAAGCCAAGAATTATATTTTCTTTAAAATTTCACATATAAGCTTTCCTAAAAACGATACAAACCATGCACACAAATCATATATCATCAACTAAAGCTATGGGAAGTCTAGGAACACAAAAAAGGGAGCTAGTACTCAAAATGACCTATCGGATAATCAAAAAGAGGTGGTTTGGAGTTACTGAAAATGATATTACTTTCTTGTATCATCCGGGGAAGGCAAATCTAGTAGCAAATGCCTTGAGTAGGAAGACAGAAAGTATGGGGAGTTTGTCATTTATTCCCCATGTGGAGAGACTTTTGTATATTGATGTTTAGGCTTTTGCTAATAGGTTTGTGAGGTTGGATATTTCTGAACCTAGCAAGGTTCCCGCTTCTGTTATTTCACTTGCATACATGTTTGAGCGCATAAAGGCTTGTCAGTATGATGGTTTTCATTTGCTTGTCCTTAAGGACATGATAATACGATGTGGTGCTAAGTAGGCGGCTATTAGTGATGATGGTGTATTGCAGCTTCAGGGTCGGATTTATATTCCTAATGTCGATGATTTGAGGGAGTTGACTCTTGAGTGGGCTCATAGTTTACGCTATTCTATTCATCCAGGTGCTATGAAGATATGCCCCACTGTGATTTGAAGCAACATTATTGGTGGTGAATGATGAAGAGGGACATTGTTGGATATGTTGCACGGTGTTTGAATTATCAGCAGGTCAAGTTTGAGCATCAGAGACTGGGTGTTTTACATCAGAAGATTGTGATACTAGAGTGGTAGTGGAAGCGCATTACTATGGACTTTATGGTAGGGTTGCGTCAGACTTTTAATAGATTTGACGTTCTTCAGGTCATTATGGATAGTCTGATCAAGCCTTCCCATTTCATTCCAGTCATGACTTCCTACACTTAAGATAGGTTGGTTCAGATCTACATATGACAGATTGTTCGCTTGTATGATGTGCCTGTGTCTATTATCTCAGATTGGGGCACTTAGTTTACATCGAACTTTTGGAGAGTCGTCCAACATGAATTGGGCAAGTAGGTTGAGTTGAGTATTGTATTTTACCCTCAGACGGATGGACAATCCAAGGACCATTCATATTTTGGAGGATTTATGGAGGGCGTGTGTTATTGATTTCAAAGGCTAGTGGAATCAGTTTCTACCATTAGCCGAGTTTGCGTACAATAACATATATCGGTCTAGTATCCAGATAGATCTGTATGAGGCCTTATATGTGAGGTAATACCGTTTTCCGATTGGTTGGTTTGTGCCTGAAGGGGTTAGGTTGTTAGGGCACATATTTGATCTGTAATGATATGGAGAAGGTGAAATTGATTTAGTAGCAGCTTTGTGCAATGCAGTCAAGACAAAAGAGTTATGTTGATGGAAATGCTCGTGATGTGGTTTTCATATAGGATGAGAAGTTTTGTCTTAGAGTTTTGCCTATGAAGGGTGTGATGAGATTTAGGAAGACGGGAGAGTTGAGCCCTTGGTATATTGGTGTATTTGAGGTGTTTGAGAGAGTTGGTGAGGTGGCCTACAGACTTGCTTTGCCAC
This sequence comes from Nicotiana paniculata, assembly GCA_005239505.1. Taxonomy (NCBI): domain Eukaryota; kingdom Viridiplantae; phylum Streptophyta; class Magnoliopsida; order Solanales; family Solanaceae; genus Nicotiana; species Nicotiana paniculata. The sequence goes on from ML347599.1 coordinate 3,120, forward strand.
CCAGCTTGCTTGGAGTTCACCCAGTGTTTTATGTTTTCATGCTTTGGAAGTATTATGAGGATCAGTCACGTGTGTTGGATTTAAGTTTGGTGCAGTTGGATGCGAATCTGGCTTATGAAGAGGAACTGATGGTCATTTTGGAAAGATAGGCTAAGAAGTTGAGCTATAAAGATATTTCATTAGTGAAAGTTCAGTGGAGGAGTCAACCAGCCGAGGAAGTGACTTGGGGGATCGAGCATGATACGAAGCATATATCCTCTTCTTTTCGACATTCCAAGTATGACTGTAAACCCGTTCAAGGACGAATGCTTGTTCAAAAGGGTGAGAACGTAATGACCTGGCTGGTCATTTTAGGTGTTTAAGATTGATTTTCCTATTTGATGTTTTCTGTATGTTTGTTTATTATTTTATAACTTGCGGGGGTGGTTGGTTTGGTTTCGGAAAGTTTGGCAATGATTTGGAATACTTAGTTTCATTGTTGGAAGCTTAAGTTGTAAGAGGTGAACAATGTTTGACTTTTGAGTATATGATCTCAGAATATTGATTTAGGTTTGTACGATGATTTTGGACTTAAGCGTATGTCTGAATTTGGATTTGGAGGTTTCGAGAATATTTTGGCTCAAATTACAGAAAGGTAGAAGTTGAAGGTTTGAAAAGTTCACAGGTTTGACTTGGAGTTGACTTTGGTGATATCAAACTTGGATTATTATTTTAGGATGTGGAATAGGTTCATTCAGTGCTTAGTGCTTGTGTGTGACATTTGGTTGGAATCCAGAATGTTTAGGCATGGCTCGAACTTGTTTGGCGAAGTTGGAAAATTTGGAATTAAGATTTTGACTTTGATCCTTGATTCTTGGTTTTGATGTTACTCATAATATTTTTACCATTTAGATAAATTTGAATAGTGTATTCGGACTTGATGGTATGATTGGATGGGGTCCCGGGGAGCTTGGGAATCTTTCAGATTGATTTCCGATCATTTTGTTGCATGGTGGAAGAACTGGTTCTGGTGTGTCACACTTGCGGAACTTTAGGCGAAAGTGTGAGGTTGCAGGAGCGGCCTGAGCATGAGAGTCCATAGATGCTGACTTGGCTACGCAAAAGCGAATGAGCAGATGTGTGCTTGGGGTGCACCAGTGGCTCCGTAGGAGCGGACCGTGTGGCTCAGAAGCGATGGGTTAGCTGGTTTGGTGAATCTCGCATATGTGAAGGTTTTTCTATAGATGCGACATCGTAGAAGCGACCATATTGTCCGCAGATGCAAAAATCACTCGCAACATGCTATATTTCGAGTGTTTGGCTTATCTTCACTATTTTGAGTTTTGGAGCTCGGCTAGAGGTGAAAGTTTGGGAGATTTTCATCACTATTTCGAGGGAAGTGATTTCTACTTGATTTTGATAATATATCTTGTTTTTCCATAGATTATTACATATTGATTATGGATTTGAAAGAGAAATTTGAGGGGGTTTTTTGTGCTAGATTTTAGAAAGTGAATAATTGAGACTTCAACCCCGATTTAGAGTCGGATTTTGATGAAACTTGTATATGCTAGGTCAACCAAAAATTCAACCTCGGCTCTCTTCCCGGAACCCGACAAAACCCTGGCATATACAAGTTTCATAAAAATCCATAATATTTTCCCGACAAATCGACTCCCACCACCCCCACCATCTTCCTCATAGTATTTTCCTTGATTATATATAATGGTTTCTACTTACTTGCCAAACACCAAAAAATAAGTAATGAAATTATTTCATACCAAACACACCCAAAATCATTTAATCTTGGTTGTCTCTATGCAAGTGGCCAGACCATTTGTGTTGACTACCTTAGTTTGTGTGTATGGGGGGGGGGGGGGGGGGGGGTTGATTTCCATATTTGGGTTTCTTCAAGCAATACAAAACCATATATATTAATCCCATTATGATAGGGTGGAACTAATCCTTGCAAAATCCTTTGCTGAGCAACCACACCTATATGAACCACTTCCACTTCCCCCTAATTTTTGTTTTTGGATGCTTTCAAACGTCCATCCATGACCAAAAATTATGTTAGATAAATGGTCAAAGTATCTAGCACCCTTTATATACATTTAGCATAATTTTGCATTTAGACACCTAATTTTTAGCACGACCTATTAAACACATGAAATGTCAAATATGAAACTACAAAATCCTTTACTACTGATATGATTGATCGCATGTTTCCCACCCGAAATTGAGTGTGTTAAATAGCTTTATATTATGGTACAACAAAATACCATTAGAGATTAATTTTCGATCATCTCTGATGAGCCTCTAATTACCCTTTACGGCTATTTTCTTCATTTTCCAAATTTATTTTGAGAATGAAAAAATGTGCGAGCAAAGATTAATTTTGAATATAGAAAAATGCTAATATATATATATATATATATATATATATATATATATATATATATATATATATATAGGAAAGTGGGTGAGGAGAAAGAAGTGCAACGTCTGTTTTCCTTTTTATCGTTGGTGATGTGTCTTGTATTTTCATTATTGTTTCACCTGCATATGACTCTATGTTTTTAGCTAGATATTAATAAACAGTTTAATAGCACAAATTTGCCAACTTTAGTTATTCAATAGGACATACTTTTAATATAAGGTGTCTAAGTATAAAAATGGTTCGAGGTTCAATTAAAAGGTTGTTTACCAGTAAAACGATACAGATGAATTATACGTGGTTTTTAGACAACTGAATTAATTTGATCCTGAAATAACTGATGAATTAGATAAAAATTAGATAAAAATATTGTACTTTGCCTTGAGATGGAGACAAAATAACTCTGAGAGCAGGGCTCCGGGCACAACAACAATGATATCAAAAAGCAAGAAAATAAGATTATATTAAGCTTTGGATAGAGTGTAGCGTATGTCTAGAAAAATCGTGTCCTTTACAATGATAATAGAGCTCACTATCTATAGTTGCACCTAGGTAACAAGGTCCTAGGATCAAGCCCATATTTACTATCAATTATGAGGGCCATTGAAGAATGTGTAACGACAGGCAGTGAATGCCATATTTCTTGTAACGGGCAGTATGCTTAATGTTGATGAATATCCATCATTAAATACTACCGGGCGACAAGAATTTATTTCATATTTATGAGCATCATTCTCTTCGTAAACAGACGGGATCTTTGCCTTCGGTTTCAGCTATCTTCTGTCCTCGACTCTATGTGTCACTTCCTTATGCGATCATTTAATATACTATATTTTACCCTATACAGATAGTCCCCCTGCTTTCTGGTGTCATGACTTTGTGTCACAAGGAAGTTGGTAGAAACATTCTTTTTAGCGGGAAACTTACTTACCCCTCTGAAAAGTTTCTGACGGTTGATTAGACGCACGTCTCTCCGAACACGCATCAATGATTGTAGGCTATAATTGCGTATTTTAGTCGCTTGTTGCACTCTAATTTACTACACTTTAATTGAGTTCGAGCTCTAATCGCTAGTGTTTTGCACTAAATATGTGTTTTATGCCTTGTAGGAGTGATTCCAAGCTATGTAGATGTTATGAAATGAATTCGAGCTATTTGGAGCTTTGAAGTCTGAGTAAAAGCCCAAGGGATTAATCCAGGATCGCGTTCGGGCGTCGAGAACCACGTTTGGATATCAAAAAGCAAGAAAAAATCCGTACTTTGAGAAACCCCCCTTGTCGTGGCCCGTGGGGCACCACGACTGCCCATTTTCCCTGATGCCTGTAGCTCTCTGAAGTTTCCCACTAACACCTCTCATGGTGTGTCGCCCCATGCAGTGCGCCTGTACAAATTTTACAAAGCAATTGTCCTATTTTGCGCATGAAAATGTGTTTTCGTCTGGGCCTGACCTTACATGGCATATATACATGGAAAAACGTTATTTTATAGACTTTTGGACATATATTCGACCTAGGGAGTCTAAGGAGGAGTTGGAAGAACACGATCACAAGGATTTCATCATTCCTTCCTCACTCAAGACCCGAGTTTGGATTGAATTTATGCTTTCCTATCTTTTTATCATATTTTTGATGAATTACTCCATGTCTATGGAGTAGTTCCCTTTAGGGTTTGATGGATTTGGTGTATTCATGATTGTTTGTGGATTATAACTCTAGTTTTATATATTCAAGCATTTTTGGATGATCTAACTACTGCATCTATATTCACTTGCTCTTGTAATCGAGAGAGGCATAACTTGTGATATCTTTGCATTATATTGTTGGTTGAGTTAATTATTCTTAGTAATCGAAAGAGGCTAGTTGAACCATTGATTAAACCTAGTTAGGAGAATAATCAAAAGAGATTTTTCGAAAGACCAATGCACTACGCGTTCTTGCATATCTTCACGGGCTTAAATTGGTTCATCTTGTGAGATTAAGACTTAATCGAGGGAGGAGTTTTTGCTGAATGTTTGAACTAATAATTGAGTGAATTCGAGAGACTCACTTAAAATTAGAAGTGAATTATCTAGAGAGTTAGATCCCAGACAATTATCTTGCACCTATCTAATCAACTCCTATCTTTTCCCGCTGATAACTTCCTTGCTTATCTTTGTCCTATTGTCATTAGTCAATAACTTTAGATTCCTAGTAAAGTTTAGTTAGAAATCATATAAACTTCAATTGCTGACTCTCCTGAATAGTAACCTAGCTAGAAACTACAAGAATACTGTTAGATCCAATCTTTATGGATACGATATTATACTATACTATCTTTGACTACTGAACATAATTTTAAGTGGTGGTTTGCGCTCGTCAAATTTGGGGGTTGTTGCTGGGGATTGGAAATCAATAGTGTTTGAAATAATTTGTAGTGATAATTCATGAATTTTTCATTTTATTTTTCCCTTTTTACGGTTGGTGTTCTTTGACTGTTCGCAGGTTGTCGGTAAGAGTGGTGCATGACTCAATCTTCTGGGAAAGAATTTCTACCTTACGAACCAGAAATAGAAAAAAAATTGCAACAGATGAGGAAGGAAAGATATATCCCTGAGAATATAGAGAAGGTTGGACAATCCTCAACAAAAGAAACTATGGCGGAATAATGATAATGTGGATTTGGCTGCAAGAGAGGCAGCCCAACAACGAGAAAAAGCTGCACCGGATGCTGAGGAAGATGCTATTCAAGATGCACAGATTATCTACCAAGAAGAGAGGGATCAAAGAATTGCCCAAATTCATCCTTTAGTTGCATCCCAGTTCGGAAACATAGCTCTCAGTTTTGGGAGACCACTTGGTGATTACACTAGACCGGTCTACAACCAAGGATTGTCAAGTATTAGACCACCTCCAATTGCAGCGAACAATTTTGAGTTGAATCAAGGGTTGCTCCAAACTCTTCAAAACTATTGTGTCTTCAAAGGAAAGATGAACGAAGATCCAAATAACTATCTAATGGACTTCGAGGAGATTATGAACACCTTTCAATAAAATGGTATGTCACAAGATGCGGTCTACTTAAGGGCATTCCCCTTCACTCTCAAAGATGATGGAAAGCAATGGCTTTGAAGCTTTCCCCAGGGATCAATTAGAACATGGGAGGAGATGACAAGAAAATTTCTTGATAAATAATTCTCCTCAGCTAAAACGGGAAAATTTAGAAGAGAGATCCATAACTTCTTCCTGAAAGATATTGAAACTATTTTTGAAGCTTAGGAGAGGTTTAAGGAGATAGTCAGAAAATGTCAACATAGTGGAATTGAACTTTGGATGCAATTCCAAGACTTCTGGTATAGATTGACACCGACCTCAAGTAGAACATTGAGCAATACAGCTGGAGGCCCGTTGATAAAGAAGACACCAGATGAGATAGTCACTATTCCTGATGAGGTATCTGAAGATGCAAATCAATGGCCCTTTGAGAGTGCTGAAGATCGACATTGCTGAAAGAAGAAGATCGACAGGTGTTCACTAGGTTGATGCTAACACATTTGTACATGTACAACTTGATGCTATGGCTAAAGAAATATGGAAGATGACCTTAACTACAATACAAAGTGAACCTCATGCAACTTGTGATATATGTGGAAGAGGACACCCTACTCATGAGTGTCAGGCCTCAACTGAGGAAGTGAATGTCGTGGGGAATTAAAAATTTAATGCAATGGGTCAGAGACACCCCGACTTTTCATGGAGTTCATATGGGGTAACTGCAAATGCATGGAAGCAAAGCAACCCTAGACCTCAGGGACAAGGAGCTTCAGTCTTCAAAAATCAACAAAGGCAGCAGTTTCAGCCTCAATAGTCCAATCGGCCTAGTATAGAAAATCTAATGAAAGCCTTTATTGTCAAGACAAATGAGAGGTTAGACGCTCATGGAGCAGCCATCAAAGAACTGGGCACTGATTTTCAAAACTTGTAGAGACAAGTGGGACAAATTGTAATAATATTATCTGAGAGAATCCCAGGCACTCTGTCAAGCTGATACTGAAAAAACCAAAAAAGAAACACTGAATGTTGTGACCTTGAGAAGCGGGAAAGTGTTGAAAGATCCCACTCTGGTCCAAAAAGATGTGATACCTGAAAAAGAAAGTGGGGAGCAGCTGAAAATGAAGTTGATAAGAAGAAGAAAGGCAAGAAGGAAGCTGAAAAAAAGAAGAAGGAAGAGAGTTGAATAAAGAAGGAACATGAAGAGAGCAAGCACATGCCTGCTTTACCTTTTCCCCAAAAGTTGTATAGAGAAAAGTTGGACAGCAGTTTGAGAAATTTCTAGATATGCTGAAAGAGGTTAATGTAAATTTTCCATTCACAAAAGTGCTCTCCCAAATGTCAGCTTATGCCAAATTCTTGAAGGATATCCGTACAAAGAAGAGGAAGATAAAAGAGACATCAGTAGTCATGCTCACAAAGTATTGTAGTGCAATCTTGCAAAAAAAAATCTCCCACAAAAGTGTGGAGATATAGGGAGTTTTACTATACCTTGCCCTTTAGGCACTATTAATTTTGATAAGTCTTTATGTGATTTTGGTGCCTCAAATTTTCTAATGTCTTTGTCTATTTACAAGAATCTGGAGAATGAGATTGGAGAGATAAGGTCCACACCAATATCTTTGTAGCTGGCAGATCAAACGACTTTTATACCCGAGGGGATAGTGGAAGATGTCTTAGTTCGGGTGGATAAGTTCGTATTTCCTGTAGATTTTATAGTGGTGAAGATGGAGGAGAAAAAGGAGGTCCCCCTTATCCTAGGAAGACCATTCTTAGCAACGGATTGAGAAATCTTAGATATACATGAGAGAAGACTCATTCTTAGAGTGGGTGAGGAGACTCTGACTTTTGAGATGAATGTAGAAACGGGGGTTAAAAGGGAGAAGCCAGCTGCAAGTGTTCAGTGGAAACTGAAGAGTTCAAAAAAGAAGGCTGCAGCGAGTAAGAAAGATAAGTGTGGGGTGTACCCTAAGAAGGATGAGAAGAAGTTTTCTGCATGGATGTGTGCATTGGTTCAGGTGCATGGAATAGAGACCGACTTCGACTCAGACACCGACTAGATATTAAAGGAAGTTCTCTTTACCTTATGCTTTTTAATTGTGTCATGGGGACATGCCACAACTTAAAGTGTGGGGTGGGGGATATTTGTATGTTGTATGTATATGAGTTTTAGTTTAATTTTGCTTTTCCTTAGTTAGAGATAGAAAAAAAGTATTCGAAAAAACATATAATTTTTTTTTTGATTTTTACCAACGTTGGATATCATTCGACAGGTTTATTAAGGGATTAAAGTCGAAGGAAAAAGACAAAAAGATTTTCTTTTGTTAGGTAATGCATTAATTTCCTCTTGGTTTTTCTTTGTGCCCCAGTTCTTTTCTAAGAGTTTTTTTTAACCGGGTATAATTAATTTTGTATGTTAGTAATAGGAAACCTTGTGATGTGATGTGAATTGAAAGCAATATCTGACTTGGTTATGCCTTGAAAATAGTAAATGCTTTAGTTGTGACACTTAAGCTCAATTTTTGACTCTTGTAGAAGTGCCTTAAAGTGTATGATCTTAACTCTGCTTAACTGCTTTGACTAGAGTGTCTTGATGATCGATCCTGAGTGAGGTATGTGCCATGTGTGTGTGAGGTTTGGTGTATTTCGTGCCTTTCATTTGATGTCTAAAACTTGCCCTGTGTATTTACAAAGCGAAATAGTAGCTTTATTCAGTTTTGGAAGTGATATAGGAATTTCTTTGTTGAGCCAATTATAAGCTTTTGTACAACTAATTGTTATGTATCTTAGTTAACCCCTTTGAGCTTGTAACCTTGGTTTCTTTGGAAATCACATTACAAGTCATACCCATTTGTTTGAATTGACCATCTATTTGAACCTTTTACCTCTCGTGAGCACTTGAAATTGTTATGAACTTTGTAGAGGTTGAAGTGTGGGGTAGTTGGTTTGACTTTTGAGTGGAACTATAGAAATAAAGAGAAAGGTGCACTGTTTTGAAAAAGTAAGAGCCACTTGAATTGAAAAAGAAAAAAAATAATTGTATGATTGTGAAAATTATTCCTTGATAGTGGTAACTCCTGATGTAATTGTGCTTAAAGAAGTTGGGAGTTAATGTATATTGATGTGAATGTGGAGTTATGGTTTGACATAGGTGTGAGGTTTTGAACAATGAAATGTATGTATTAAAGTTCTTAAGGAGTGTAGTCAATCTTATATCCAAATGTATCCTACCCATCTTGCAGCCCACATTTCAACCAATTAAAGTCCTACTTGATCCTTGATTGAATGAGCTCAAATTAGTAGAGTAGACACTACAGGCAATCCTATGGTGCATCTTTTGTGGCATATGAATGTTGTTTCTGAGAGTGGGGTGGAATGTATCCTACCCATCTTGCATCCCACATTACAATCAATTAAAGTCCTACTTGATCCTTGATTGAATGAGCTCAAATTAGTAGAATAGACACTATAGGAAAGCCTATGGTGCATCTTTTGTGGCATAAGAATGTTGTTTCTTGAGTTCCCGATTGTTCTTAAATTTTATTGTGTATGGAACTACTCTCTATTGTTGTGTGAGGGCACTTGGCTCGTGAAGGAAAAGTAATGTTGTTGACCTCTAGGTAAAGAGTAGTGAGCGGGTTATAAATAATGTGTGGTACTTGTGAGTCAAATCTTGAGGCGAAGATGTTACACTATTGTTCTTAGTCTATTTTAAACGTTCTTGGTGTGATGAGTTATGAGAGTTTCTTAAAAAGGTTGTGTCTATATAAAGTGTAGTTTGATTGCTCGAGGATGAGCAATGATTTAAGTGTGGGGTGTTGATGGTAGGCTATAGTCTCGTGCTTTAGTCGCTTATTGCACTCTAATTTACTGTACTTTAATTGAGTTTAAGCTTTAATCGCTAGTGTTTTGCACTAATTGTGTATTTTACGCCTTATAGGAATGATTCTGAGCTATGTAGATGTTATGGAATGTGGGGATATTTGTATCCATAATTCAGCATAACATTTGCCTGTTATCGAGGTAATTATGGCCACGAGTTTAGACTCCTAAACATTTACTTATACGTATCAACTTCCTTCATTCTCACTTCATAATACTCTGAATTTTCTAAGACCTTCTTTACTCAACTTACACTTCGACTTTAACCTTTCTTTAGCTTCCTTCTTTGAGAGAAAAACCATCCCCTTGATATAAAATGGCCTCTTCTTCAAAAAACCTAGCTCTTCAAAGAACAAAGGCAAATCTGATGATGTTGCTCCCCCTACGGTGAGTACCATCGTCCCAAAGAACTTGATTACCACCAAAGATTTTGAATAGAAGTACACTTATAATCACCTTCGAACGTGGGCTACTAGCGTATAAACTTCTTATATCCGTCCTTCTAGTATCTCCGCTGTGAAGGAAGACTGCCATTGTCAAGACTTGGACATTATCGCTCCCGACCAGGCGGAGCGGTAACTTTACCCAAGAAAGGTTATACATATTTTTACACGTATCCCCTTACTTTGGGAGCGGTTTCTTTGAGCGGAGAGCTTGACTCCGTCATTGTGGAGTTTTTCCACCTTTATCAAGTGTGTTTGGAATAGGTATGACCTTCCGTGTGGAGGACTTCTGCTTGGCTTTGGCGCTTGTTCCAGGAGACTGGAGAAGAGCTATCCTTAGCTCGAGTGTTGAACTTCTATTCCCCCAAAATCTTCTGTGGGGGAGTGATTAACTTCAGCAAGCGAGGCCACCATGCACTGCTATCCAATATGGATGATGATAACAATCGTGGGTGTATGGAACGGTTCGTTTCAGTCACCACTAGTGACATCATCCCGACCTCGGCTACGACTTTTTTGGAATTATGGAACCGCACTCATCGGTAAATCGTTTGTTTATTCTTTTATTAAAGATCATTTCTCATCATTATTTACTCTTCTTCCTTACCTATTTTAGTGACTCGGTGGGTTCCCCCTAGGGTTGAGGGCTTGGACCAACGGGTTTAGAAAATTTTAGACGTCACTACACCCGAGACCGACACATCCAAAGAGTTGCCCCTAAAATACGGATGGAGGCCAAAAATCATGGTAAGTTGAACTTATCTTGTTTTTACCTTTTCTCATAAGGAATTTGTTTGACTCGTCTCTTCTATTGAATACAGATCTACCCCAGGGCTCAGCTGTCGTCCTCGAGGAGGACGCTTTGGCTAATCCTGCTGATGTGGTGAGGCTGCTGCATGAGGCTTTTAAACAGACAGGTGTCTCCGAGCCCACTTCCGGTGAGAGTGCTTCTTTTCGGAGTCCCTAGTCGGAGAACATGCAACCAATAAAAATGAGATCCTCCGCGGATGGGGGAAAGAATAAGAGGGCGAAGAATGCCGCCTCCAAGTGATCTCAAGAAGTCATGGTGATGAGCCCTCTGCCTGAGCCAGCCATAGATACCGTGATTATTGGCGATGATAGAGAAGCCAGCGACGAGGGGGCTTATCTACACAGAAGACGACGACCTTCCTCAGCTCAACAGACTGATCAATCTATTGAGTTAGTTACACCAACCGAGGATGATGCCTCGACGTTTTGGGGGTAGTTTGAGATGGTGGAAAATGCCAACTACCATTTTCGGATCCAAGTAGCTACGCTCGGTATTGTAAGGTTGAGTACCGGGTCCCTACCGTCTTTAGTTGACGAGCAGCCAACCCCCAGTAGTGCGCTTGCTGCAACCACTTCTCATCCTTCAACGCCTTCAGCTTTATCTCCTTCTTCACTATCTCTTCCACTAGTAACTGCTACATCATCTCCACCGGCTGCATCTGTCCGAAAAGAGGATGTTCTTCTTCCCCAGTACCCACTTCATGGGAATTTGGGGAAAATTATGTCGGCCCCTCAGAAGATCAACAAAACAGGAGGAGCATTACTCTCTGGGTCTCTACTGGGTGCAATCTACTATCCCGGTCGGTGGAACTTGCTAACTATGTGAAGCCTTTGGCTTCAGAAAAAAAGATAGGGAAAAGATACATGCTCTCTTGGGAGAGTGCTTGTTGAACAATGCTACGCACAACGCCGCAGCTGTATACTCTTCATTTCCTTTGTCATTTCTTCTATCTTTGATTTAGTAGTATTTTGAGTTTGACTTTCTTGTTACACATGTCAATTTCCTTTCTTTCGAGGGCTCCAAAGGTTGATTTGGGAAAATGAGGAGCTTACCTCCGAGCGGATAAACTTTTAGATGAACGAAACCAAAATGTTGCTCGCCTCCCAGAACTGGAAGCCAAAGTTGTTGAGGTTGTTGTGTTGGAGGCTCGTTTGCAACAAAGCGGGAAAGAAGTAGAGACATTTAGTCAAGATATCCCCCCCCCCCTGAGGGTTCAATTTGAAGAGTCTAGGGCCAAATGGGTTGAAGTCAATAGTGTCGTTCTTGCTGCATCCGATCGCGAGGCTGCTTCCACTGAAACATTAAATAATTTGGAGGTAGCCTTGAACTCCAAAACCGAAGAGCTTGCTGCTGCCAGGGTGAAATATTCCCAATTGGAGGAGAAGTATAAGATGACCAATGAGCATAACAAACTTTTCATCTCTACCGTCCGTGATCTCGATGTTAGCCTCTAGTCCGTTAGATCCATACGAGAAAATCTTTCTGCCGTGGTTGACCAACTTAAAGAAAAACTCAAGAGCTGTGCGACTTCTCTCGTTATTGAAAAATATATGTTATGTACAACATGAGGAGAAAAACCTTCGAAGAAGCTAAAGCGGGTGTCATCACTTCGAGCCAAAATCACTAAAGCCTGTGAGTTAGAGTCAGCTGCTAAAAGGGGTGTTCCAGCCAGGCCTGATGCTTCTGGTTCTTGTTCTGTATACTCGAGAAATGAAGAAGAACCAGAAGTTGAAGATGTTGAAGGCCAATATGATGAGGGTCAAGTATCGAGCCGGTGGCGGATCTACCCACTTCTGGGGGCGCAGATGCTTTCTCTTCCTCCGGGTTCCAAAGATTCAGTAGCTTAGCTTTTCATAACTTCCTGGTGGGAACTTTGCTACAGATTAATAGATTATCTAACCGCTATGAGGTGGTTCTTTTCTTGTGTTCCTTGCTATTAAAAGGTCTTATTGCTGCTATTGAAACCTTCTTCGTGATATGCTTTCCGTTGTTTCCTCGTTAAAAACCTTGACAGGAAAAGTCAATTGGTACAAAAACTGGACGAAGGGAAAAAGAGTGCAGCACATACTTTTAGTACAGGTGAAGTTCATCAACAATAGTATCTCTTGCGATGTGCCACGTTCTAGTTTCTTGTCAACCTTTCTCCATCTCGATTCTCCAACTCGTACGAACCTTTCCTGATGACAACTAAAACCCAGTAAGGGTCTTCCCATGTTGGACCTAGCTTCCCTGCATTGAGTTCTCGGGTGTTTTGAGTTCCTTAGAACGAAGTCTCCCACTTTAAAATAATGGTGGTTGGCTCTTCGATTATAATATCTTTCTGTTCTCTGTCTTTGAGCTGCCATCATATGCGCCAAGTCCCTACCCTCATCGAGCAACTCAAAATTGACTAACATTGCTTCATTGTTTTCTTCTTCATTTGCCTGGAAGTATCTCAAGGTATGCTCCCCTACTTCCACCGGCATCAAGTCTTCTGCTCCGTATACAAGGGAGAAGGGAGTCTTGTGCTCGATTTGGCCATTGTTCGGTACGCCCATAGTACTCTAGGTAGTTCCTCGGGCCATTTACCTTTAGTTGCTTCCAATCTCTTATTGAGATTTTGTATCACTTTATTCGTCGATTCCTCTTGACCATTTGCGCTCGGATGATAGGACGAAGATGTGATCCTTTTTATTTTCAAGTCTTCAAGGAACTTTGTGACCTTTGAACCTATAAACTGTGGCTCATTGCCGTATTCTATCTCTTTTGGTATCCTAAATATACAAATTATGTTCTCCCACAAGAAATCTACCACTTCACGCTCGCCGGTCTTAGAAAATAGTCAGTTAAAATCAAAAGAAACGTTACCTTACCAGGGGCTGGGGATAGTGCTCTGACGTTATCCATCCCCTACTTTATGAACGACCATGGAGACAAAACAGAGTGCAATGGTTCACTGGTTGATGTACCAATGGTACATAGCATTGACACTTATCGCATTTTTGAACAAATGTTTTGGCGTCTTATTCCATTCGGGTCGAGTATTATCCTACCCTCACTAAATTTAGTACCAAAGAATCTGCGCCCGAATGATTTCTGCTAATTCCTTCATGGACTTCACGCATAACATAATTGGCTTTATAGGCTCCCAAGAATTGGGCCAGCGGGCCTTGAAAAGATCTCTTGTATAATTGGCCTCCTTTGAAGCTATATCGTGTTTCTTTAGCGCGCAGCGCCCGGGATGCCTTGGGGTCTTCCGACAACTTCCCGTGCTCGAGATAATCAATGATTTAATTCCTCTAGTCCCAGGCCAAATTAGTCATGTTTACCTCATAGTAGTTATCTGCGTCCAGAACTGAGTGCATAAGTTGTATTACCGTACCGGAATCAGATCCCTTCATTTCCATTGGTGAGACAAGGTTTTCTAGTGCGTCTACTTCCGTGTTTTCTTCCCTCGGGATATGTGTAATTGACCACTCTTGTAATCGAGGTAGAAGAGCCTAAACCTTCACTACATATTGTTTCATGCGCTCCTCTTTGGCTTGAAAGATGACGTAGACCTAATTTACCACCAGTTGTGAGTCATATTTGATTTCCATGACCTCAGAATCTAGTCCCCTGACCAATTCAAGTCCTGCAATCAAAGCTTCATACTCCGCTTCATTGTTAGTCAAAGGGACCGTTCTTATAGTTTTCCTTAGGGTTTCTCCTGAAAACGTGATTAATACTATGCCAACCCCCAAAACCTTTTACGTTTGAAGCTCCGCCATAAATAAGGTCCAAACTCCTCATGCCGATTCTGACACCATTACTGCTTTTTTTGTTGCCAGAGGCAGCAATCTCGGACTGAAATCAGCCACAAGGTCGGCCAATACTTATGACTTAATCGCAGTCCTAAGATCATATTCTATGTCAAATTCACTCATTTCGACGGTCCATTTGAACAGCCCAAGAGTTTGAGTTGATGAAGAATATTCCGCAGGGGAAAGGTGGTCACCACAACTGTCGGGTGACATTGGAAATAAGTCCTTAGAGCGGCGACTACGAGGGCTAAGGCCAGCTTCTCCAAGTATTGGTAGCAGTTTTCTGCTCCCATTAAAATTCTACTAATGTAATAAATGGGAGGTTGGTACCTTCGTCCTCATGGACTAAAATGGCACTTACCGCTACAGTCGAGACCGCTAGGTAGATTAACATTTTTTTGCCTTCCTCCGGCTTCGATAGTAATGGAGGACTTGACAAGTACCTTTTCAAATCCCTCAAAGCCTGCTGGATTCTAGGGTTCATTTGAAGTTGTTCTTCATTTTGAGTAGTGCAAAGAAACGGTGGAATTTCTATGAAGACCGGGAAAAGAACCTACTCAAAGCGGCCAATCTCCATGTGAGTCTTTGAACCTCTTTTATGCTGGATAGCTAGTTCGGGATGTCTTGGATGGCCTTGATTTTATCGGGGTTAACCTCAACCTTCTTTGTGACACCATAAATTCAAGGAAATTGCTGAAGCTGAACCCAAACGCACACTTCTCATGGTTAAGCTTCATGTTATGCTTCCTTAAGATGTCAAAAGTTTCTTGCAAGTGTTAAAGATGATCACATGTGTTTAAAGACTTAACAAGCATATCATCTATATAAACATCCATGGTTTTCCCTATATATTTTTCAAACATCTTGTTTACGAGCCGCTGATAGGTGGCTCCGGCGTTCTTTATCCCGAAGGGCATAACATTATAACAGTATGTGCCGAAATTCGTTATGAACGAATTTTTTTCCTGATCCTCCCGGTTCAACTTAATTTGGTTGTACTCGTAGTAAGCATCAAGGAAACTTATTAACTCATGCCCGATCATTGCATCAATCCCTTGATGTTGGTAGATTACCTTTTATCTATTTAATCCCCTCGGGAGTTGGGAATTTCAGCAGTTGGTGATATGTCGATGGTACAACCTTCATCTCGTGCAACCATGGTCTTCCCAGGATAATGTTATAGCCCATATCACCATCCACCACCTGAAAAAGGGTCGTTTTCATCACCCCCTCGTCATTTGTGGGCAGAAGGATCTCTCCTCCGGTTGTCACGCTTGCTAGATTGAACCTGGCGAGGAGGTTTTTTGCCGAAACTGCTTTCGGTAAGTTTGGCTTGCTCCAATACCCTTCATTGTATAATATTGGCCAAACTTCCTGGATCCACCAGAACACGTTTGATTTTAAAATCTAGTACATTTAAATAATTACCAATAATTCATTGTACGGAAGTAATAATCCATCCATGTCTTCCTCCGTGAAATTAAATTTCGTCTTCAACGACTTCCTAGAGTCTCTTTTTGTGGGTTATCGATATCTTCATCTTTTTGCTGCCAAGAAGGTAGCCCTGTTAATCTCGTTCCCCCCGAAAATCATGTTGATTGTCAGGTCGGGGGGATCTTCTCTTGCTTTTGAGGGCTCTGTGTTATCACGATTGCGACCATAACTGTTTTTGGTCTGGTCACTTAAGAATTCCCTTAAACGACCATTTTTTAGCAGTGTCGCCACCTCTTCACGCAGATGTCGGCAGTTCCCAGTCCGGTGACCGTCCGTCCCGTGGTATTCGCATCACAAATGAGGATCCCTCTGTCTAGGTTCAGACCTCATAGGCCTCGAGAAATGTGTTTTTTTAATGTTCCTCATAGCCGATACCAACTCTACTACACTGACGCTAAAGTTTTGTTCTGAAAGTCTGGGTTAGGAAGGATCTCGGGAACCTGACATTCCCTTGTCTTGTAAGGGCCTATTGTTCCGACTGTGATCAATTCTTCTATCGGTAGCGAACCTATATGCCGAACGGAAGCCTCTACCGCGTCCTTCGGCCGGTTCATAGGGGAAAAAACGGCTCTTAGAAGACTGTCTATCTGTGTCAAAATCGTCTTTTGTTTTCTCAATCCTTATATTTGATTTGTACTGGTTATGAACATCTTCCCAAATCGTCGTTTAGAACTCGAGCAAGCTTTCTTTCAACTTCCAGGAAGCATCGGAACTTCTCGAATTCAAACCCTTTGTGAACTCTTCAGCCGCCCATTCATCCGAAATGGACGAGATCAATATCCTTTCCTTCTGGAACTGGGTTACAAATTCCCGCAGCAATTTGGACTCTTCTTGTGCAATCCTAAATATATTGACCTTCCTAGTCTGCACCTTCCTGGCCCTGTCTTGGGCCTTAATGAAAGAATTTGCGAGCATCTCGAAGGAATCTATGGAATGCTCGGGTAGAAGCGAATACCATTTCACGGCTCCCCTCGTGAGAGTCTCCCCTGAATTTTTTTAGCAAGACTCATTTGATCTCATGGGGATCTAAATCGTCCCCCTTCACCGCCGTTGTATAGTTGGTGACATGCTCATGAGGGTCTGAAGCCACATCATATTTCGGCACGACATGCATTTTAAACCGCTTTGGGATCAATTCCGGTGTCGCACTTGGTTTGAACGGTAATTAATTGCACTTCTTTGAGTCCGGCCTTGTCAGCACCGGTGGTGCGCCGGGATTTGGTCCATGCAGGCGTTTATTTCCCTCATAAACTGTATGAGTTCTCTTTTGAAGGAATCGCTCTCGTTGTTATGACCAGATCCGCTCCTCTCCCCGCCCCATCGAAGCCGAACTTTCCTCTTGGGGTGTTGTTGTCGACCCTCTACGTTGTTTGATTTGCGGGGGCAGCGGGAGGAACTGGACCTCACATTATTGGAAGCATCCGATAACTCCTGTTTTAACTCTATCATATTATCCTGACGTCTGAGATGGACTAGAATGGCCTCTTGTTGTTCTTGCATGACCCTTACCGCTTCAACGACATGCTCTTCTTCCGTATCATCAGGAGTCGCCTCCCGAACATGTCATGAGTACATGTTAATTTGATCCTGAAATAACTGATGAATTATATAAAAATATAGTACTTAGCCTTGAGATGGAGCCGAAATAACAGAAGTAGTGATTCCGAGAGCAGGGATTCCGGGCACAACATCAATGATATCAAAAGGCAAGAAAATAAAATTATGTTAAGCTTTGGATAGAGTGTAGCGTATGTTTCCCAGAAAAATCATTTTCTTTACTATGATAATAGAGCTTACTATTTATATTTGCACCTAGGGAACAAAGTTTTAGGATCAAGACTTTATTTAATATCAGTTATGAGGGCCATTGAAGAATGTGTAACGACGGACAGTGAATGCCATATTTCTTGTAACAGGCGGTATGCTTAGCTGTGGAATATTCATCATTAAATGCTACCTGGTGGCAGACATTTATTTCATCTTTATGAGCATCATTCTCTTCGAAAATAGACCGAATCGTTACCTTCGATTTTAGCTATCTTTTTTCTTCGACTTCACGTGACACTTCCTTATGCGAGCATTTAATATAGTATATTTTACCTATACAGAGGTTGCTCATGAATTTCGCTTAGAAAAACTTATTTACTACCAGAAAACATCTTAACACAGAGAAACCAAACATAACTAATTGAATACTTAAATATTTCCTTTGAAGAATCTAGATTTCAAATAAACTAATTCAACTTGAAAATGATTTTTCTTATTCTGAAGAATGAGGGGCAAAGGATCCAGATGAAGTTGGGATTTAAAAGATCGAATGAAACAATATATAAACAAGTAAATTCCTTATAGGTATGTGCACTTCAATAAAAGGAAAAAAATATTTGTTCAATAATATCACTAGTTAGGAACTTTATCTTGTATCTGACTTTAATTAATTGTGGAAAATAAATAAGGCAACTAAGTTGCGGTGGGATGGAATACTTGTTTAGCAACTATCTTGCGATTGATCTGCAATGAAATTATTAAGAAGTTTGCTCTTACTTATCTATGTGCTTTTATGTACAACTTTCAACTAATTAAGATTTCACGGTGGAAAACACGGACACATTGGGGCCTCTACATCATAAATATAGTATTAGTAACTGTTTATCAAACGGATAACAGTTGAATTTATATATGATTTTAAGGATATATGAATTAATTCAATACGAGTGATTGATGTCATTAGATTAAGTAAATCAAAAATGTAATAGATGACCAAACCAATAATAAGGGTGATTCCAAGCTCGGTTGATGGCTCGATGAAGAACCTGCCCTTGATTCCAAGCTTATACTTATGAAGAATTTAAGAACAAGAATAGGGGAACTTTGAACAACAAAGAGAACTGAAATAAATTGCCTTGATATGCGTATTACAATGTATCCCCTGAATAATAATCTTTCCCCTTGAGTTTTACCCTAGTACAATTCTAAGAAAGATAAAAATCTTCTGTTTTGCTAATCATTGACTTTATGCCGATACGTGCCGAGATTTATGCTGTGATATCCGGTTGGGCATGGACATCACGACCCTTTGTTAGCCTTGTGTAACTATTTGATAATTCCCTCCGAAGTCTTAATCCTCAAACCGGACCCGGAGGACATGGCCCCGACACCCCTGAGGGAAGATGTTTTTCCCGAGACCCGCTACGAGGGCTCCTTGCTCAGACTCAGATTCATTACGGTCACGTTCTTGCTTCGTTTTCCTTACGAGGAAATCGAGGTGTTCAGTATCCCCAGATTTACCCATATATAGATAGTCCCCTCGTTTCTCAAAGAGTAGGTTTTCTGAAACGATGGTAAATGACAGATGACTCTGGTTCTTTCCTTTGTACATTACGACGAGGGAGCCGAAACATCCCATCAATCGCGTTGTTCTGACTTCGAACACGTGTCGCTCACCGGCAGGTTGCATTGGAATGCAAAGCGTCAACTATTTTCCTGTAAAAGCTTCCTCCTTTTGTCATTTTTCTACTTTCGAACAAATAACTACCTTCAAGCTTTCCAACCATCATCGAACCTTCTTCAAACCTTCATATCTTCATTATTATTCTTCAATTTACATAGCAATCTCCAGATTTCTGCCCAGATTTCCTTCAAATCTTCATACTCTATTCTTCATCTTCAAAACCTATTTTTTCCAAAACTTCGTGCTCATTTCTCAAATTTTCAAACACTTCTTCAGATGACAATGGCAAAAACATCGAAAATCGTTCCTCAACAAATTGCCTCTTCACCTTCTCAACCGGCCGCTGGTACTGAACTGGTTAACCCTGAGGTGGTTGCCCTCGAAACGGCTTCCCCCGTTGTGGCTTCTAATGAACCGGTCGTTGCGACTCCCTTGTCAACGTTCATCCCGGGGGATGCTCGATTGCAGATGACTTTAAAGTCGAGAATCCTTCGCGCAAATAGGACCATGGAGAAAGAGTCTCGAGATATATATGTTCTGTGACCGCAAATGTTCTTCCCATAGTTAAGGACTGCAATTGGGAAGGCAAGAACGTAATAGTCCACGGTACGGAGGACGCCGTTACTACCCACTTTGAGGGGTACTTAAGTGTTTACACTTATCCCTTCACGTTGGTCCCGATGGATTCAATCGTTCTAGATTTTTGCAAGAGATACTAGGTGTGCCTTGTGCAAATCTACCAATCATTGTGGAGGATCATGACCCTCCTCCATTACTTCGTGAACAAGACCGAGTCTCGTCGGTTCACTATTGACCACTTGCTTCGATTATACAATCCCCTGATGTTCTGAGGGGGACTGATCAAGTTTACTCGCTGGGCTAGCAAAGCCCGCATCTCCATTATCTACGAAGATCGAGATCGGGGCTGGCAGGGACGCGTTGTCTAAGAGAAGACCGAGGATTTGATCCCCTCAGAATACATGCCATTCCCTGAGAAGTGGAATGCGTCTCGTAAGTGCAACTCCCTCTTTCAACATAAAAAATTCTTCTCTTTTCATTTATGCTTGTGGTTGTGCAGCTGTCGCCCGTGTTCCGAATGGGGTTCCTCAATTAAAGGAGTGGATCGAGGGAATCTATACTTAGATGTCCTACTTCGAGTGTACATGGCACGGACTTTCGAAGGGCCGATGGGAGGCCCGTTCTCATGGTAAGACCTCTTTACGAGTAGCCAACACTATGTCTTTACCTTCTATTCTACTAACTCCGCTTCCTTCTTGGTTATTGTAGGTTTGCCTAAGATCACCGAATTTAGGCCTTCAGAAGGGGATAAAGATGTGCCCCCGCCCGTTGATCCCTCTTTTGCTTCTATGTAGGGATAAAAGAAGAGGAAAAGAAAACCCTCAGGTTCCTTGAGCTTCGAGTCAAAGAAACCGAAGAAGCAGGTGCTCCGCAAGCCCAGGAGAGGCTCCAGTTCCCGGCGCCAGCCTCCTCTAGCTTAGGGATGAGCCAGAGGATGAATCTATTTTCATAATCCAGGGGATGACCTATCACGTGGATTGGTATGCATCCGATGGGGAGACTCATGAGATCGACCCCCCTCAAACTCAAAAATTCGACGAGGATACCCGGGGTGAAACTTTCCAGGATGCCAGTTCTGCACCAAAGGAAGTGCCCGGCATAATTGAGATCTCGGTGAGCCCTTCTACACCGAGTCTATGCTCGAGGAGGCCCAAGACAGTAAGGAGAAATCCAACGATGGGGGGGTGCGGAAGATCCCCTTCACTCCTTTTTCGATGGAGTGGATTCATCCGCTTTGGAAGACATCTCCAGTCTGGATGACCTGGAAGTCCAGAATAAAGACACATCCTAGGAAGCTGGCAGGTCGAGCTCGAGCCCATAATTAGTCAATCAGTTCCCCGCTCCGTGCATGGACCCTAGCTGCAAAAGATCGATTATACTGACCATCTGGAGGATGCCCGGGTTTTGTCTGCTCCTGTAGGGGTAGCTAGCTACCTCTTATGCGTGGTGACCGAGGAGGACCAGACAAAAATGAATGCGGTGAACGTGCCATGACTTTTCAATGAGGCGTAGCAAGCGCTGAACCAGGTAAGGCATCATTTTCTTCCATCTATCTATAGTTATCTGTGTTTGATGTTTCTCACATTTTCTTTTTCTTTTTGCATGTCTCGTTACTTCACCACGAGAGTTTCCTCTGTTACCGGGTTGAAGTCAATCAACTCGAGCTCAAGATCAAGGAGCTTGCCCAAAAAAGGGACATGTACAAGATTCTTAGCGAGCAGCAGGAGGGGGTCGCCAAGAATCTCCAGGCCGAGATGTATGCGTTTCAGAAAGAGGCATTGGCCTTAAGGAGGAGCATGCCGACTTGGTGGGAAAGGTAAAGGTTTCTGAAGTTAGAAACGAATGTCCGGTCGCAGAAACTAACAACAATACTTCGCAGGTCCAGTAGAAGATCGACCAACTCCACAAAGAGATGGACGAGATCCAAGTGATGGTCGACGGGTGGAAAAACAAGATAGAAATGTTGGCCTCAGAGAAGGAGATTTCCCAAACCAAGTTGTCTTTGGTAGAATTTCAGCTTTGGGTGGAAAAAGAGAAGGCGGGCTCGACAAAATGAGGACCTCCAAGCTCAACTAGGCTCGGCCATCACTGAACGGGATGCCCTTGGCAAGGAGCTCGAAATAACGATTTCTAAGTTGGAAGCAACCTCGGCTGATGATGTTGAATCAGATGAGGCCTGCATGAAGACTATTGTTGAGTACGCGAGGCAAATTTCCCGAATAGAGACCCTCAAAGAAACACATGTCCGAGGCTTCGACCTATCTGCTGAGACGAAGAGGCAAAAATACTCGAGGTCGAGGCTAAGAGGATAGCTTAACCACGAGGTGAAGAGGGCCCCGAGGGCTCTGAAAGATCTGAAGGCCCCGATAGTTCTAGTGACGAGTCGGGCTCCGATAAAGACTAGGCGGAGATGCCTTAGGATATTTTGGTTTTTTTTCGTTTTTATATCTTGTACATATATTTTGTTTTAATTGGCCTTTTGTAAAGATATTCCAGAATATCTAAAGTTTTCCCTTTTGGAAATTTTTAAGTCTATTATCTTCAGCATCTTTTTACGATTGCAAATATTTCTAATACCTTAACACATAATCAAACGTAGTAATAAGTCATTTTTAGGAGGTCCGAACAATACCTATCCTCGATGAAATTTTTGTTTAAACTTATGGAACCTTGGAGTGACCGGAAATTTCCCCAAGATGCTTGTTTAAATGTTATTAGACTATATCTTTGCCGAGGGTAACCTTTGGACTTTTTGAATACGAGCTTCGAACGTCTTGAACCATTTTTAAGGTGGTCGTAGCCTTTTAGGTTTGGGCACTGCCTAATAGAATTTGTGCCTCCGAGTTTTGATAACCCGAAAGCGGCCCAAACTTGTCTCGGACGGAAGTCCCCGAGTGGGTGTAGCCCTTTAGGCTCGGATAAGGGTGGACCTTGGGCTCGATAGTTCCCGGGTTGGAATAGCCCTTAGGCTCGACACTTTTAAGAAGCAAATATGTTTCTTAGCAAGGTAGAAACTTTCTTTAATTTTTGTGTGTAACGTACAAGATTGTAAGCGTGTAAAATATCGTATTATGGTTGAGGTGGCCTACGCGAGCACAATTCATTTGACCCGTTGGCCCTTACAATAAATCCTCCCCACCGAGCCTAGACTGTTCAAGCACAAAGTTTCCTTCCTTGCTAAAACTCTTGACCCGAGGGTGATGGCCCCTAGTATTCGAGGTTGATCTTCGAGAGGGCTCAGATACTATTGATGTGACCATTGACTCTAATTTAAAGCCAGTCTTCGACTCTAAGTTAGCACGATTTATTGTTGCCTTGTTAAAAACCTTGCCGGGAAACCAATTTGGGACAAAAATGGTTAAAGGAAAAAAGAGTGCAACGCGTGCTTCCAAGCCTAACATCTACATTCTCCTTTGGTTGTTGCCTGCAAGTGTTATCCCAATCCGTAATAAAATAAAAGAAAGTGAATGAGGTTGTACCTTAGTAGTAGTATCATTTTAAGTGGGTCACGTTCCAGTTGTTTGGTAGTTGTGCATCGTTTCCTGCTTAGAGTTTATACAAACCTTTATCGGTAATACTGATGACTCGATATGGTCCTTCTCAATTTGGTACTAGATTCCCTTTGTTCGGGTTCCAGTTGTTCAGTTCTACTCTTCATAACACCAAGTCCCCAATATTGAAGTGTCGGAGGTTCGCTCTTCGGTTATAATATCTTTCAATCCGCTGCTTGTGGGCGGCCAGCCGGACTAGGGCAGACTTGAGCCTATCATGAAG
Organism: Nicotiana paniculata; assembly: GCA_005239505.1. Taxonomy (NCBI): domain Eukaryota; kingdom Viridiplantae; phylum Streptophyta; class Magnoliopsida; order Solanales; family Solanaceae; genus Nicotiana; species Nicotiana paniculata. Next base: position 26,778 of record ML347599.1, read on the forward strand.
AAGTTCCAAGCTCGTGCTCATGGCCTCACTATTTGATTCTTCGGTTGCATATCGGAACCCGAAGCTTGGTTGTCCCAAATCAATTAGTATTAGTGCTTCGGTATCGAGACCGACAAACACAGAGTGGCCCCGATACTGGATTTTGAGGTCATGAGGTATGCCCACAAGACTTGGGCAGAATTTCCTTCCATTTTCCTTTGGCATAGTTCAACCTTTTTAAGGGTTTGAAGGTTTTTTTTGTTCGTCGACTCCACCTGTCCGTACCCACTAGGGTGATAGAGTGTTGACAAGATCTTTTTGATTTTATGGTCCTCGAAAAATTTGCTTACCGTGCTGCCGATGAAATGCTTCTAGTTATCACATACTATCTCGACCGGTATACCGAACTGACATATTATGCGGTTCCAAATGAAGTCGATAAATTCTTTCTCCCAGACCTTCTCGAATTCTTGAGCTTCGACCCATTTAGAAAAATAGTCAGTCATAAATAGTATCAATTGAGCCTTACTAGTTGCCCATGGTAGGGGGCCGACGATGAACGACCAAGGTGACCAGATCGAATGTAGTAACTCCCCGGGTTGATGAATCTTTGAAGCGTGCCTCTGACAACCATCGATTTTTTGCAAAAAGTCCTTCGCATCTTTCTCCATGTCGATCCAATAATTCTTCCCCCAAACCATTTCTGAAGGTGCCTTCGTGAACTTCCCTCAAAACATATTTGGTGTCTCCCGGCCCCAAACATATGAAGAGTGGACCATCGAACGTTCTTCTGAACAAAGTATATTCGGATAGGCTAAACCTGGTTTGCTTCGTGCGTAGAGATCTCGATTCTTTGGGATCCGAGGGAAACTTCCTAGTCTTAAAGTAGTCTATATACTTGTTTCTCCAGTCTGGCCTTCTTCCACTACTGATTTCATGAGTTGTACAACCGTTCCCAGGTTGAATCCATCGTCATCAACCAATGACCCCAATTTAGCCAGATCATCGACTTCCCTATTTTGATCTCGAGGCACGTGTTGTATGGTCCATTCCTTGAATCGATGCAGCGTTACCTATAGTTTATCCAAGTATCTCGCATTTGTTCCTCTTTAACTTCGAATGTCCCACTGACTTGATTTTCCACAAGGAGCGAATCACATTTATATTCGATCACTTCGGCCTCCAGGCTTTTATCCAACTCGGGACCTGCAATCATGGCCTCATACTCGGCCTCATTGTTAGTCAAATTCACAGTTCTAATAGATTGCCTAACTATGCTACACATAGGCGGCTTCAAAATGATGCCGAGTCCGGACCCCTTTGCGTTCGAGGAACCGTCCATAAAAAGTGTCCATAGTGAGTAACAAAGTGGCTTGTAATAAGTGTATTACAAGTTAGTGGTTCAAAGTCTTTGTAAGAGATTCATTACAAAGTGGCTTGTAATAGGTGAGATTACAAGTTAGTGAAGTTGAAATCCTACCAGTGTAGGTCGTGGTTTTTGTCCCCTTAAGTTGGGATATTTCCACGTAAAAATCCTGTGCCTCTTTTACTTACTGTCTCTATCGATAACTCTGAGGGAACTGGTAAAGGACTAGGTCTCTTTATAGTTAGTGGAGTCCTAGAAATTATCAATTGGTATCAGAGCAGGTTCTTTCTAAAAGGTTAACACCTAGAAAGGATCTGTAATGGCTGCTCCACCAAACTTTGAAGAAGGACAGTCAACATATCGACCTGCTAGATTCAATGGTCAATATTACGGGTGGTGGAAAACTCGTATGCACGACTTTATAATGGCTGAAGATTCAGAACTATGGGATGTCATTTGTGACAGTCCACACGTCCCTATGAAGAAGGTTGGAGAATATGGGCCATTGGTGCCTAAAACAAGGATAATACAGTGAAGTTTATAGGAAGGCTATTGAGAAGAACTTCCATGCCAAGAAAATCTTGGTATGCAGTATAGAACCTGATGAATACAACAGAATCTCAGCATGACAATCAGCAAAAGAGATATGAGAGGCTTTACAAACTGCTCATGAAGGAACAACTCAGGTCAAGCAGTCCAAGATTGACATGCTTACAACTGAGTACGATTTGTTTCGAATGAAGGATGATGAGTCTATACAACACATGCATACTAGATTCACATCCATCATAAATGACCTTCACTCTCTATGTGAGATAATTCCCAGAAACAAGCTGGTTCGGAAGATTCTGAGCATCCTACCTGGTTCTTGGGAAAGCAAAGTGAATTCCATTACTGAAGCAAAAGACTTACAAACTTTAACAATGGATGAGTTGGTTGGGAATCTAAAGACATATGAGTTGAAGAAGGAAAAATACAGTGAGAGAAGAGAACCGAAAAGGAAAAAAAACATGGTTCTAAAAGCTGAAGAAAATGATTCAAGTGAAGAAGATGGTGACATGGCTTATCTTACTAAGAGATTTCAAAATATGGTTAGAAGGAATGGGGGTATACCAAGAAGGGATAGTTCAAGAAAGTCAAGGAACTATGATCTCTGCCACAAGTGTGGAAAACCTGGACACTTCATGAAAGATTGTCCACTATTGAAGCAGGAGCCCTACAAGCACAATGCTGACAAAACAGCCAAGAGGAACCAGGTTCCCGACAAACGATTCAGCTAGAAGAGTGATGTTGATAATGTTGTGAGGCAAGCTCTTGCTGCCTGGGGAGATTTCTCTAGTGAATCAAAAGAGGAAACAGAAGCAGGCAACATTCACTTCATAAAAGAATTTCCATGTTGAAGAAGGAGCCCTACAAGCACAACGATGACAAAACAGCCAAGAGGAACTAGGTTCCCGACAAACGATTCAGCCGGAAGAGTGTTGCTGATAATGTTGTGAAGAAAGCTCTTGCTACCTGGGGAGATTCCTCTAGTGAATCAGAAGAGGAACCAGAAGCAGGCAACAGTTCCATGATGGCAGTAGAGAACGAGGTGAAGGAGTATGATTCATTGTTTGTGCTAATGGAACAGTCCGATGATGATGAAGAAGGTGAAAACGATGAGGTAAATTTTAGGGATGTTCAGAGAAATATGAAATCCTACTCCTAAAAAAAATTAATGTCTTTAGCAAATGTTCTTATTGATGCTTACTACAGCCTAGTTGATGATAAAGATTCATTAACCATAGAGCTAGGAGAAACTGAACAGACTAGAGATGATCTAGTTGTTTGTGTGGTAGATTTAAAAGAAACCATAAATGAGCTTGAAAAAGATAAAGAATCTCTAACTTGTAGACTAAACAATGTAGAAAATGAGAGAGATGACTTGATGGTGGTTGTTGTGGACCTAAAATAGACCATAAGCAATTTTGAGAAAGGAAAGGAAGCACTAGGTGAAAGAAAAAATAGTGCAGAAGATGAGAGAGATGATTTAACTGTAGTGGTAGTAGACCTGAAGGAAACAGTGGAGAACCTGAACACTGAGAAGAATACTTTAGTTGAGAAAATAAGTGTTGTTGAACAAGAAAGAGATGATCTTTTAGTAGTGATCACTGACCTAGAGGAATCGATTGAGGAACTCAAACTAGAACATAGGAAAGTGACCATAGAAAAAGGGAAGGAGGTAGCCAGTGAGAAATATATTAAGCTTGAAAAGGAAATAACTTATGTCAAAACAAGCTTGTGCTGTGAACTTGTGAAAAACAAGCAACTTCAAGATGAAACGATTAAACTAAAAATAGATCTTGATAAATCACTAAAATGAACCTGGTCCACAGGTGTTGTCACTTCCATGTACTTGAACAACAGTGAAAACATGCAAGGGTTCCGGTTCCAAAAGGAGAAAATTCCTTACAACCCTCACAGCAAGTATGTCACTGTCCTAGACAACTGGCTCTGTACCCACTGTGGGAACAATGGGAACTTTAAAGAAAGTTGCCCTGCCATAGCTAAATCTTTTCAGAAAAATAAAGTGTTTGCTGATAGAGTGACTCAACCATGGGGACCAGGTCCCTCGAAGAAAAACAGATTCTTTCCTGCTTGGACTAGGAGAGCTCTTATTCATCCGTTTCCTAACTACAAGGGATCCAAACTTGTTTGGGTTCCTAAGTCTAACCCTTAATCTTTTTGTGCAGGGACCAGTGAGAGAAACAGGGTTGCAATGGATTATGGACACTGGATGTTCAAAGCACATGACTGGAAATACCACGGATTTTCTATCACTGAAAGCACTGGAAGGAGGATATGTATCCTTTGGCAATGGCAAGGGGGGTACATTCTCGGTGTTGGAAGGGTTGGAAGATCTCTTGAGAACTCAATTGAGAATGTGTACTATGTGGACGGTTTGAAGTATAGTCTCTTGAGTGTCTCACAAATCTGTGATAAAGGAAACAAAGTTGAATTCTTATCCAAAGTATGTACATTTACTAGCCTAGTAACTGGTGAAGTAGTGTTGATTGCCAAGCGACACAAGAAATCTATGTTGCTCACCTTGAATCATTGGAAGATGGTGAGGTAAACTGCTTAAAAGAAGTTGATGATGATGCGGAACTATGGCATAGAAGACTGGGTCATGCAAGCTTCTCTTTGTTGAATAAACTCATACAGAAGAGCCTGGTTCGCGTTCTGCCTAACTCAAAGTTCAAGGAACAGAGAGTGTGTGATGCATGTGTCAGAGCAAAACATGTGAAATCATCTTTCAAGCCAAATAAGGATGTTAGCACATCAAAACCTCTGAACTGCTTCACATGGATCTGTGTGGTCCAATGAGGATTCCAAGTAGGGGTGGAAAGAAGTATATTTTCGTGATTGTGGATGACTACTCAAGATTCACTTGGGCATTGTTTCTAAGAGCAAAAAATGAAACCTTTGAAGTATTCATGGCATTTGTCAAGAAAATCCAAGTGAAGATGGAGTTGAAAGTAGCCTGCATCAGATCCGACCATGGGACAGAATTTGATAATGCAAAGTTTGATGATTTTTTCAATGAGAATGGAATCACTCACAATTTCTCAGCTCCAAGAACTCCTTAGCAAAATGGTGTGGTCGAAAGGAAAAACAGAAATCTGGAAGACATGGCACGAACAATGCTTATTGATAGTGGGATTGCAAAAATTTTTTGGGCTGAGGCAATCAACATTGCGTGCTATTTGGTGAACAGGAGCATGATCAGGTCCCTCCTAAACAAAACCCCCTATGAGCTGCTCAACGGAAGAAAGCCAAAGATAACTCATATAAGAGCTTTTGGATGCAAATGTTATGTCCTGAACAATGGGAAGGATCAACTTGGAAAGTTTGATGCAAAAAAGTGATGAAGGAATCTTCTTAAAGCCTACAACAAGAGAATCCAATGTGTAGAAGAGAGCGTTCACGTGTTATTCAATAAGGCACCTTCCCAAAACAAGGACAGAAATATTGATGATCAAGACAATGAACCACTTTTGGTTCCTAGAGAAATATCAGATGTCTTAAATGGGAAGGCTGACATGATGAGTCAGATGAGGGAAATAAGTGAAAGCAGTGCAACCACTTCCTAGAATACACATGAGGAACCCGGTACCCCAATTACTACTACTAAAGCTGAAGAAAGAGTTGGAGATGTCGTGCAAGGTACTCCACAGGTTGCAGAACAAGGAATGCAGGGATAAGCTGGATGAAAATGGAAACACCACAAGGAACAAAACAAGGCTTGTTGTTAAAGGATACAACCAGGAAGAAGGGATTGATTATGATGAGACGTTTTCTCCTGTTGCTCGCATGGAAGCCATCCGGATTCTTATTGATTTTGCATTTCATATGGAATTCACCTTGTTTCAAATGGATGTGAAGAGTGCCTTTTTTGAATGGTTTCCTCAAAGAAGAGGTATATGTTAAGCAACCTCCAGGATTTTAAAGTCATATACACCCGGAGTATGTGGTCAAATTAGACAAAGATCTGTATAGCCTAAAGCAAGCTCCCAGAGCTTGGTACGAGAGACTATCAAAGTTTCTGCTGGACAATGGGTTCACTTGAGGAAAGAGTGATAACACACTGTTTCTGAAGAAACGGGGAAGGAACCTGCTCATTGTTCAGGTGTATGTGGATGACATCATATTTGGGGCTACAACAGACTCACTGTGTAAGGAATTTGCCAAACTCATGGGCAGTGAGTTCGGGATGAGTATGATGGGGGAACTGAACTTCTTTCTGGGTCTCCAAGTAAAGCAGTCCATAAATGGAACCTGTATTAGTAAGCAGAAATACATCAAGGAGTTGCTGAAAAGATTTGACATGGAGGAATCAAAAGTGATCGACACTCCCATTATAGTTGCAACCAAGCTTGACATGGATGAGTCTGGATCTCCTGTAAACCAAAAAATGTACAGGGGAATCATTGGCTCACTACTATACCTCACTGCAAGCAGGCCAGATATTGTGTTTAGTGTAGGGCTATGTGCCAGGTTTCAATCAAATCCTAAGAAGTCTCACCTAAGGATGCCAAAAGAATCCTATGATATCTCAAAGGCACACAGGACCTGGCTCTGTACTATCCCTCAGGTGACAATTTCAATATTGTTGGTTATGCTGACGTTGATTATGCAGGTTATCTGGTGGACATGAAAAGAACTTCAGGAATGGCTCATTTCCTTGGGTCTTGCCTAATCTCATGGGGGAAAATAAAGCAAAACTCTGTGGCTCTCTCCGCAGTTGAAGCAGAATATGTTGCAGCCGCATCTTGCTGTGCTCAACTGCTGTGGATCAAGCAACAATTGGAGGATTTTGAGGTATACATTGATAGTGTGCCACTCCTATGTGATAATACCAGCGCCCTCAACATGGCAAAGAACCCGGTTCAACACAAAAGAACCAATCATATTGATATGAGACATCATTTCCTCCGTGACAATGTCGAAAAAGGGCACATCTGCATGAAGTTTTGTTGCACTAAAGATCAGATTTTCAACATTTTTACCAAAGCACTGAGTAGGGAACACTTTAAGAAAAACAGAATGGCACTGGGATTGCTTAGACCTAACTGAGGACCTCGTTCCTTAGATTTGGCTATGAGAGTCACTCTCAGGTACAGTAAGCTAAAGTGTTTTCTGACTAAGCCTAACTCAAATAAATACCTTTGCAGGTAGACACACATGGTGATTACAGAAATTAAAGGTACGACTCTATGGAACAGAAGGAAGCTGCACAAACGTTTACAAAAAAAAACAAAAAAAAGGGGTACAGGACCTGGTTCCTGTACCACAGGTCAGTAGTTATGTGTTTTCTATGCCTCTCTCAAAAAGTAACAAAAATTAATTACTGCTGCAACATCATCTGAATTTTAGTGTCTATGTCCATCACGTCCATCTCTCAAATCCTTTAACTCCTTCTACAAGTTTTCTCTTCCCAAAAAACACCTACCGCCATTTTTTTGAACCCGTTCCTCTTTTCCCTCATTATTACACCTCCATTCTATCAAGCCTCCTCTTCTCTAGTCTCTACAAATCACACTCCTCTCTACACTGTAAATCTTTCCATCTTCACAAAAATGGCGATTTAGAACTCACCATCTCTCTCTCCCTTCACTAACTCCAACCCTGTTCCGACGGAGGTTCCGTCCTCCTCTCTCCCAGAAGTCATCATCCCTGCACCTGCTTCCTCCTCCTTACCTACCGATGCTTCTCCTTCTCTAAAACCCACCTTGTCTGCCACACAAAAAGAAGCCCCAGCACATGACCTTCCTCAGACCTCTGAAGCTTCTGAGGATGACCCTTACCAATATCTCAATTCCTCTATCTTTGACTCCACAGTTCTCCTGGAGTCACCTGAAAAAGAAACGACAGAGAACATAATGGCCATTGCTTCTGAGAGTCTTACCTCTGATAGAGCTTCCTCCCTTCCTGAGCCTCAGGGGGAAGAACCTCCATTTCTAGGATATGAAGGGACCCTAGTCTTGTTTGAATCCCCGGTTCATGAGTCTGTCAAAGAGAAGTCCGGTGAGGAACCTGGTTCTTCGCTCCCTAAAACAACCAGGAACCTATATCCCATACTCCTCCTCTAAAGTCAGTTTCTCTTATTCCCGAGCCTACTAATAAGGATGATGAGGATGAGATGGTCCTGAGTGCTCGCTTTAAACTTCGCCAGAAAGTACCCACTCCTGAATTATCTTCCAAGCGACCATCCACACGGTTGCAAAAGGAGGCACTTGACACTGCTCTGGCAAAAAGCAAGAAAAGCAACAAAAAGAAGAGGAAAAGACTGCTGAAGGAGGGGAAGAAGGTGGTGGTGGATGGCAACATTCCTGTGGTTGAGGTTGAAGAAGATGCAGAAGAGGAACCAAGTTCCTTGGTCACAAGAAAATCTCCCTCTAAAAGGTCTGTGGATGGAGTTGTGGATAAATGGCAAGCAAAACCTCGTGTGACATCTTTGAAAAGCAGTGAAAAGCTCAAGCGAGCTGAAGTTGGTAAAGCTAGTGTTCAAAGGTCCATGGCTGTAGAATGTTCTACGGGAAAGTCTGTGCAAAGGTCAGGAAAACAAAAAAGAGAAGTGGAAACTGTTGAGGAACCAGGTTCAGTGTAAACAATATCAAGTGACAGTAGCAAGTGGCAAGAGAATGTGAGGAGTCAGAGGGTGATATGGGGTCGGATGTTTGACCCAGAGATTGCGAGATGGCTGGAATGCGCCAAATTGTGGCCATGGTTGAGTTTCAGAAATGGAACCATCTCTTCAATGTAAGTGTGCCCAAAGTCTATGAGGATGCAGTGAAAGACTTTTATGCATCTCTACTTACGCCTGCTGAGAATCATATTTGTGTTCTAGTGGAAGGAGTCGACATTGTTTTTGACGACGCTGTTCTGGGAACAGTTCCTCAAGTTCCATCTAGGGGACTGTCTTCTGTGAAAACCGATGTTACTGCTTGTGAGGGAAACTTTCGGCAAGCCTTTGTTAAGGCGGGCAATATTCAGCAAGAGGAACGGGTCCACAAGAAAGCTATGCTCCCTATTTACCAGCTCTTATTCGAACTGGTAAATAAAATACTTCTCCTCCGTGCTGAAAAACGATCAATTGCCTCCAAGGCTGATTTGACATTGATGGAGGCTCTTGATTCCTTCACCCCTATCAACTTGCCAGCTCTCATGATTGAACATATGTGAAAAGTGGTGAATGTCAAGGATGGTAATCATAGTCTCCCGTATGGTTTCCTACTTACTCAGGTATTTGAGTTCTATAAAGTGCCTGTTGCAAACCACCGAGTAGGGACCCGCAAGAAGACATTCTCCAAAACGACCTTAGAGGAATGTGAATGTTTTCAGAAACCTGGGGGTAGCACTTCTACAATATCCCAATTGATCAATGAACTGAATGATGCCAATAGGGTGATCCGGGAGTTGAGGGCTCAGATTGCTATTTTGGAGACTCAGTTGAGTCAAGCCTCTGGGGGACCTGGTGCTGCTCATTCATCAACTGAGGAGGTTACCCACTTGACCAAAGAGAACACTGAGCTTAGGCAACAGGTAGAGAACCTACGGGAGAAAATTATGGAGGAATAATCGTCTGCAAATGCCCGCATGGATTTGGTTCTCAAGACTCTTGTTGCCTCCTCCTCTAAGCCTTCCTCTTCTAGTGCCCCCTAGGATTCCGTCTCTGTCCAGTCTCTGTATGATTGATGATGTTTGTGGTTGGTAGTACTTATTTTTGATCTTTTTGTGTTTAGTAATTGGATCCCACCTAGCTGCTCCTGTTTTCAAAAGTCCAAATTAAGTCTTTGTTATCCCAAGCAAAGACTTCTCTGTATTTAACAACTATTTTGGTATGAATGAATCAGCTTCTTAATGTTCTGCTATTGCCTGCTTGCCTCTTCCTTCTGTCTTCTATCATGTTGTGTGCACACATGGGGCATGAGTTAGCTTTGTTAGACTTCTTTATGCTTTCTGTCTGGTTCTGTCTTTTTATGATGCCAAAAGAGGGAAGATATCATTGATAAATAAGAAGGGTTTAAGGGGGAAGCACACAGACAGGGGGAACAATATGGGGTCCTGGTCTTGTATCTGGTTAAGTTAGATTACATAACTGTTCATCAATTATAAAAGTTGGTCATCATCAAAATGGGGAAATTGATGGGTTAGTATTCTGTTTTGATGATCTAACAAACTTTTATGTAAAGAACCAGATAAAGGACCTGATGTATAACCAGCACAATCAGTCAGCATGAACTTAAGAAATCTGGGCAATGTGCATCTGAACTCACAGGAAACAGATTAGGGACCTGATCCCTTAACATTCGCACTGACGGGAGTACAGGTCAACTCTATAGCTGGAAAGCTGTGACAGAAAAGTGACTGCCTACAATTGTACACGCTACAGTGCAGTAACAATGCAACAGTCATTTCCCATTGGTTGAAGATTGTACCAACTAAGCATGGGCATCCTTCTTGGGATGTCCTAGGGATATAACATCTTGTTTGAAGACAAACAAGACATTCACTTGAGCATTTACTAACATTATTCTAAGCATTGAAGATCTGCCCAACATTGAAGGCTCAAGTGTGTCGAGACCAAGAAGACAACTCCACTAAAGCAGACCAGTTTCACTACGTGTCTTAGGCGTCCATTAGTTGAGTTGTAATCTTGTGTTTTGATATCTATTGTATCCTATCTTGCTTTCTTAGAAGCCTTGTATTAGGAATCCTAAAATCATAAACCTTCAATGTTTGTGTTGTGACTAGTGTAGTCATAAGTTGAAGTCTTTGCTACTAGTGAGTAACAAAGTGGCTTGTAATAAGTGTATTACAAGTTAGTGGTTCAAAGTCTTTGTAAGAGAGTCATTACAAAGTGGCTTGTAATAGTTGAGATTACAAGTTAGTGAAGTTGAAATCCTACCAGTGTAGGTCGTGGTTTTTGTCCCCTTAAGTTGGGATTTTTCCACGTAAAAATCCTGTGCCTCTTTTACTTATTGTCTCTATCGATAACTCTGAGGGAACTGGTAAAGGACCAAGTCTGTTTATAGTTTGTAGAGTCCTAGAAATTATCAGGTATCTAGAGGGGGTCCCGGGCTGATTATCCTCCACTATGATTTTCGATTAGTACCTATTATGGACGTTAGCCCAAGTTACTGTTGAGTACTCTATCAAATTCTTTTTCAGCTACTATGAAGCCAAGAACTTTGGGGGTTGAGTCCTTGAGTGAGTGTTTGAACGGCCCAATCGTCCGCTACCGGAACAAATCCATCCTTTCCATTTGGAACCTCGACACTAACTCCCTTCGACACTAACTCCCTGAGCGTTTCGTTATCTCTTTGCTTGACTTTAAATAGGTATGATTTTCTAGTCTCGACTTTGATGGCTCCGACATGATCTTTTACGAAGGCATCTGCAAGCATAGTAAACGAATCAATGGAATTAGGGGGCAGGTTGTGATACCATATCATTTCTCCTTTAGACAGGGTTTCCCCAAACGTTTTCAATAGAACCAACTCGATTTCGTAATCTTCCAAGTCATTTCCCTTGATGGAACACGTGTAGGTCACGTGTTCCTTCGGATCCGTGATTCCGTTATACTTTAGAGTTTTGGTCATACAGAACTTCTTTAGGATCAGTTTTGGAGCTATGCTCGGAGGAAAAGGTTTTTGGACGAACTTCTTGGAATCTAGGCCTTTCAATATTGGGGGTGCTCCTGGGATTTGATCAGTTGGATTCTATTTTCTTTTCTCCTGATTCCACCCGTTTTATCAGTTCCTCAAGCATCTTTATTATCTCAGAGTTGGTCCCTGGTTCAACTTCACCTGGCGTTTTGTGGCCGGTTCATTTCTTCGAGTTTTCCCGGGATTGTTCAAGCTCAACTCTATTTGGGGCACGACTTTGGTTCTACAACTGGGCTATCGCTGCCTGTTGAGCATGTAATATTTTGAAGATCACCCGCAAATTGATCATATCACCTTCGCTATCATGTGTACTCTGGGCCATCGATCGAGCTCCCCCGCGAACGCTATTTTTGGGGTTGGTAGGAAAGTTTGAGTCGATAGCTACATGTGAGTTAGCATCGATCGGGTCCGCGACTGGAACTCCGTTGGGATCAATAGGGACACCTTGTTGTTGGGCACTACATTGTTGTTCTCGCCATGGTGGCCAGACTCAACATCAACGTTCAAATGAGCAGATTGAGAGTTCGACATTTTTAATTTGACCTGCTAGACTCAACATCAAAGTTCAAATGAGCAGATTGAGAGTTCAACATTTTTAATTTGACCTGAAATTAAAATCTCAAAGAACAAGCGTAAAATAGAGTGCGTTATGAAAATTTATATCAAATTGCCACTATTCTCCCTAGCCCAACAGTGGGTGCCAAACTGTTTACCCTAAAAAATGGATAACAATTGAATTTATATGTGGTTTTAAGGATATGTGGATTACTTCAATACGAGTGATCAATGACGTTAAATTAAGCAAATGAAAAACGTAATAGATGACCAAACCAATGATAAGGGTGATTCCGAGCTCGGTTGATCGCTCGATGAAGAACGTGCCCTTGATTTCAAGCTTATACTTATGAAGAACTTAAGAACAAGAAAATAAACTTTGAACAACAAAGATAATTGAAATAAATTGCGCGTTACAATGTGTTCCCTGAATAATAAGCTTTCCCCTTTATATAGTAGATAAGTTTTACCCTAAGTACAATTCTAAGAAACGTAAAAGTCTTACGTTTCGCTAATCATTGATTTTCTGCCGATACGAGCCAAGTTTCACGCCGTGATATCCGATTGAGCACGGACATCACGACCCTCTATTACTTATGTGTAGTTGTTTGATAATGCCCTCAGAAGTCTTGATCCTCAAACCGGACCCGGAGGACATGGCCCCGATACCTCGATTGGCAGATGTTTTGCCCGAGAGCCGATACGAAGAGCTCCCCGCTCTGACTCAGATTCATAAAGGTCACGTACCTGCTCTATTTATACAGTATCATATATGAAAGGGGGAAGAAATCTTTCTATTTGAAGGATTTTCAGAACGTTAAATGTGGGGAATATAGATGAAAAAAGTACCACAGCTGTTAAACTTAACTTTTACATGATCAAAAATTAAACAGAAAGGGAATGACAGAGGTGGGCGGTGACCAACTTTTAAGATTTGATATAAGCAACAAAGTTTGCTCAAAATAAGAGTTAAGAAGGATTTTAAGAAAATACCAAAAGGTTCAATCCAACCTGAAATAAATTATTTAGAATGTGCCAAACCGTTGAAAGATGAATCGCTTTCTATTAGATGTTGACATATAATAGGCATAAAGGCCTAAACTAGATTTCTTTCGCCATTCTATTTTAAGATGCATGAAGTTGAAGTTCTATTTTATAAGCAAAAAACATAGAGACTGAAAAGCAGTTTTTGGATAAGAAATGTAATTCAAAATCAATTCACACCCGTATATGGATTCAACATTTCAACTCCAAACTGAATCATACAGCAGCTTTTTAATTAAAAAACTGTTGGAAAGTCGCCATTCACAATTCTTAAGACTTCAATTCCAACCAAAAATAACCCTAAAAGGAAAAAAAACAAAACAACAAATTTATTTAGTGGCAAACTCCTTGTTTGACCACTCCACTCTAAAGACCAATCAAATTTACTTGGCCATTCTCATAATCATGTTCCTGTAATTTCTACTTTCTTCTACTCACCCTAATAACCCTTCTTTACCTAATACGGTTAATATAACTATTGACACATTTTCCTTACTATATACCACAATGCAGCATATTCTGCTCCCAGCTTTGTACAATCCTAACCATGGCTTACCCAAAAGCCCCAACTCCAACCCAAAAAAATAATAATAAATTTTTTTTTTGAAGATTATTCTGAAAACCGAGTTAATGAAAATTAACCAGCCGGCGAAACAGGTCCAAACCGGCTCCGAAAACCACCAGCAATCACCGGGTCATTGACGCAGTGATGAAACGTGGAGCTTTTTACATTTCCATCATTGCTCCTACATTTTTCGCAAATAACTTTCTTCTCCATTGAAGTTTTCGTCATCCTCGGGAACGAATTCGGGTTCTGGTACGGGTTACTCATATGCATCAGATTCGGATCCAGTTGGGCCAAACCCATGGCGTAATTATTATCCTTCTGAATCTTCAAATTCTGTAACTGATCATTCAGGTTCTCCAACTCCGCCTGCGAAATTTGATCATAAAACGGCGACCCGAACCCGAAATTCATTTCCGGCTGGTTTCTCCGGAGAAGAATAGGCGGATTTGAAGCCGGAAATTCATTCTCCGTCGTAAAACCACCGAATTCCGCCCTCGCTTTCCGGTTTCGCGACTTCCTGGACCGCTTTAAAACCACGAGGAAGAAACAATCCTTCTCAAGAGCAATCAAACCGAAATTCGCCTTACCGGTGATGGGAATTCGCCGGCGATCCTCAAACTTGGAGCTCTTCCGGTCACACAAGTAGATAGAAATCTGGTTGGGAGAAATTCCGATCCGCTGGCTGAGCATCAACTGAAACGCCTTGAATTCAAGCATAGGGTAGACACGTATACTCCCAATATTCATCTCCCTCTCTCCGTCGAAAAACACCACCGGAAACTCCGGTCCAGCACCGCCTTCCACCATATTGACTCCGGCAGATGACGTTAGTTGCCGGTGAACCAAACACATTAAAAATAGGAAAAAGAGAGTTCTGGAAAGGAAGTAGACAGGGGTTTATATATACAGGGAAGAGAGGTGGGGTTTAAGGGAGGGGTCGATTAGTAAATAATATAAGGCGGTGGAGGGATAATTGTGGGAATAAAGTATTGGTATAGAAGAAGACAGACTAGCTTCCAGATGCTTTTATGGGACGAAGAAAGGGGATTGGTTGGAGTTGGGGTGTGGGGGGGGGGGGGNTGAGTGTGGTGGTGGTTGCTTGGGGATCACGTAATAGAATGTGAAGTGTGTCAATAGTCTTCCATCTGTTGTAACAAATATCCTTTTTTATGTTTTCTTCTTAAAATGCCGATTTTTATCGCCACGCCATTTGCTTTATTTATTAGGTGATGATATGCTTCGTTTAATATTTTCTTTAAACGCCAATTTCGTGGAATAAATTTTCATATTCGATTATTTAAAAGCTTTAAATAATCATAAATTTTGAGATATTTTCTCCGATTCACTTTAATTGATTTTTAACATTTTTGTAATTCATAATATTTAAGATATAAAAAAGAATTAACTTATTTTTTCTTAAGTTATTTTTCAGTAAAGAGTTTTGGAGTATCTGTTACATTTTCAACGAATAAATTAAAAAGATAGTAAAAATTAATATGCTTAATTTTATTGTTAATATGTGTGAAACAATCAAAAAATTAATTAAAGTGGACGGATGAAGTATCAATTTTTATACATTATTTTTATTGTGCAAAAGATCACAATAAAGGATGTTTGGTATGAAGGAAAATATCTTTCGAAAAATATTTTTCGGTTTTTTCATGTTTGGTTAGCTTAACTGTTTTGAAATATCCTCATCAACTCATTTTCCTTCAATTGGAGGAAAATACTTTCCTATCAAGAGAAGGAAAAATATTTTTCAAAACTCATTATCAACCTTTCCCACCCTATTCCCCATCCCCATTGCAACCCCCCGCCCTACCCCACCCTCACTCCCATCACCACCCTAAATAAAAATATTATTATTAATTTTTTTTTTCATGTTATAGATAGATTTTTTTCTTTTTAACAAATGAGTTTTTTTTTTCATGATACAGAAAATTATTTTTTATTTTAACAAAAAAAAAACTTTCTTTTCATGATATAGAAAAAGTGTTTTCTTTCATTTCAACAAAATGAGTATTTTTTTTTTCAAGATGTAGAAAAAGTATTTTCTTTCGTTTTAACAAATAAAGTATTTTCTTTTCATGACATAGAAAAAATATTTTTTTCATTTCAACAAAATAAGTATTTTCTTGTCATGATGTAGAAAAAATATTTTTTTTATTCAATAAAATGATTACTTTATTTTCATGCTATAGAAAGAGTACTTTCTTTTTCAACTCAAAAAGAGTATTTTCTTTATAGTTATGGAGCATAAATTTCAACATTGTTTTGCGTAAAATAAAGCAGCACATTAGCTCATAGGTTTTTTGTAAATTTTTAGGAGAATAATTAAATTATTGAAGAAAATAGAGTCTTGAAAACGTTGGGTATTTTGGGAGGGGGAGGAGAGCAAGGAAATATGGGGACTTAGGGGAAGGGGGTGAGGAGAGTAGCATAAAAAAAATATTTTCCTAAAAGAATATTCTACTTTCTAATCAAACACTAAAAAATATTTTCCGAAAACTTTTTCCATCCACCAACCAAACAAGGGAAAATAAGTGATAAACCACTCATTTTCTAAGAAAACATTTCCCTTCCAACCAAACACACCCATAGTTTTATGTGTAGTCCGTCAAATAAATTAATAAGTTTTTTTATTGAATTCTAAATTAATTAAAGTAACCTTCTACAAGTAAAATAAGACTATCGAATTGAGATTGAGCGAATACAAATTCATAGCTTCTCAACAAAGTACTATAATAGACGGCAGTGCGGCATGCGGCTTCGCCGAATTCAGTGACTTTTCCTTAAATTTTGTATTTCTCTAAAGAAATTTATTAAAATTTATATAAATTAATAAGTTGAATTTAATAATTTAAAATGATAATAATTTCAAATTCATAAAATTTAAATTCTGGTTCTATGATAAAAGAAGTTTTTGAACATGCATATTGTGTGTCCAAAGAACCGATTCAGACCAAATACCTCACTCCACTTTATTTTTTTATTTCAAGCCTCACTCAACTGCTCTGACATGCAATCTCTGCGCTTAAATAAGAGTTGTGTGCTGCCAAAATATGTGCAGTTTGCATTAACATTGAAGATACTTTTATCGTTTCTCTATTAATTTTTAATCTTTTTTAGTTGTCATGTTTACTAAAAATCTTCATCCAAATCATTTTTAAAAAATAAGGAAGAATCAATTAATTTTTGCACCTTTATCCTTACTCTAACAAATGTGGAGAGAAATTGATATAAAAGTAAGAGTAGTAATAAATTGAGATCAAAACATAAATAAGGAGAATTTAATTACTTCCTCTGGTTCAATTGAAATGACACATTTTCTTATTAGTACGTTCAAAAAGGAATGACATATTTCTATATTTAGAAATAATTTAACTTTAAGCTTTGTATTTTATTCACTTTATCCTTAATGAGAAACTTTTATATTTATATAAATATTTTAACCCCATAAAACTTTTTCTCCTTAAACTTTTTGGACCACATATTTCAAATTTTTTTTTTCTCCTTAAACTTTATGTCAAATCAAACTAAATGTCTAAACAAAAATGAAGGGACCAATATTTTTTTAAGAGACGTGCAAAAAACCAAACAAGACAAGCAATTGGAAGGAGTATTTTCTTGGGAGAGTGTCTTATTCTTTTTTCTTTTTCCATCGTACGTTCTTGAGTTTTTGTATTTTGTGAACCTAATGTAAATTGCTATTTTATATTTTACATCCTATCCTCTTATTTTTATAATTTGCCCCTTAATCTATTTATTTTCTAACAATAAATTAGAGTTTATTTTGTTAGGGATAAAATAGGAATTACATAGTCAATAAGAAAGAAAAAGAGAATGGTGGGGAGTAAGAACGAAGGTTGTTGTAATGTGTCATGCATGTGATTGAGTTCGTTAGGTTGTTAGGAATTAGTTAAAGTTGTTAATAGTAAGTTAAGGGTAGATTAGTCATTAGCTTCTTTATCTTATTTTGGTCTTGTATATATCGATGCACAGATGCAATAGAACAGTAGACTTGCTCATTTTCAACTCACAAATTCTCTCTAGAATTCTTTCTAGAATGTTCCTCCATTGAAGACCTCGAGCATCTCTCATATTTTAGCATGGTATCAGAGCATCGTGCCTGGATCACACTGCATTAGGTCTCTGATTTCTAATTCTTCTGTCTCTCGATTAATCAAAATTCTGTTGCAGCTTGTTGAAATTGTTAATGTCAGATACCAATTCATCAATGTTAGAGATGACGATAATTAACCATAATAGTTCGTTGTATATTGGACTTCCTGATATCCTAGCTCAGCCGTGGTGCCTGTAATGCTCACAAGCTCGGAGAACTATAGGTTATGGAGTAGATCGATGCGATTGGCACTTTTGGGAAGAAGAAATTAGGTTTTGTTACTGGAACTTGCAACAAGAATGCATATGAAGGAGAATTGCTAGAGCAATGGGAAACATGCAATGTCATTGTTCTCTCATGGATTATGAATAATGTGTCCCCGGAACTTCTAGGCGGAGTTGTGTATGTGTCTGGTGCACACCTCGTGTGGGAGGACTTGCTTGAAAGGTTTAACAAGGTAAATCGCGTTAGGATTTTTCAATTGCAATGTGAGATTGCGAGCTTATCTCAAGGAACCAGTTCTGTTTCAGTATATTTTTCAAAATTAAAGGAACTCTAGCATGGGTATATGTTTTGGTTTCATTTCCTAATTGCTGTGAATTATCGAAGGATCATGCAGAGAATTTGCATCAACAAAGAGTTATGCAATTTTTATCTGGTATGAATGAATCCTGTGATCAAGCGAGAAGACAAATCCTCATGAAAGCAAATACACCTAGCCTAAATCAAGACTATGCTTATGATTATTCAAGATGAAAGTCAACAAAAAATCGGTGTGAATGTAGTGACTACTGATAAACAGAGCCAATAGCTATACAAAAAGGAAGAGGAAGAGGAAGGAGAAAGTCTCTTCAATGTGAATTTTTCCATCTAAAAGGACACACTAAAAAAAAACTGTTACAAGCTTATTCGTTACCCTACTGATTTTGTTCCAAGAAGAAGACATGGTGAACGGGTGAGAACTCAAGGAGATTGGCAGCAGAACTTTGGTACTTGGAATCCAAATGGATAGAATGGCACCAATGTTGGCAAACCTGGGTGGAATGGTACTAGTGCTGGAAAGCCTGGTGGTAATGGTGTTGGTAAATCAAGTGGTCGGAGAAGAGAATCCATTGCCACTGATCAATAATGCAGATGTGTGTACATCATCATATGTAAGGAGTTGGAGACAGTTCTTCTGGAGCTGCTGAAAACAAGGGGTATCACTACTTCACTAATGATCAATACAATCGAATTCTGAGTTTATTGAATAAAGAATCTGAGGAGCATTATTCTAATATGGTAGGCACATGTCAAGTTAATTGTTTGATGACCAGCTTCACACAAAAATCAAAGGGAAATGAATGGGTGGTAGACTTAGGTGCTACCCATCACATTACTTCTGACTTAGATTTATTATCAGATGTTAAGTGTACAAAGAAAACTGATAGGGATAAAGTACATCTCCCTACTAGGAATAGGATAATATCACTCATAATGGTAGTGCGACCTTATTAGATATTAGATAAGAGGAAAATTATATATGTGCTTTATGTTCGAAACTTCAAGTTTAACCTACTCTCAGTAGAAAGACTAACCAAGGAGCTGAACTATAAAGCCAATTTCTTCCCCGATTTTTGGGTCTTTCAGGATCTTTGGAATGGAAAGGTGAAGGGGATTGGTAGAGAAAAATGAGGCTTATATGTGCTCAGAGAACTGGCTAGTATAATAAAGGCACTCAATGTTGTGAGCAAGACAAGCAAAGAGTCATGTGGATTATGGCACAACAGACTGGGTCATCCTTCCTTATCAGCAATGAGACATGTATTAGGATTACATAATAAGGACAATAAGATGTCACAAGATAAGTTTTTGGTATGTCAACTAGAAAAGCAAACTAGGTTGAAGTTTCCATTAAGTAATTTCTAGAGAAAGTGCATTGTTTCATCTTGTACATATGGACCTATGGACCTATGGAGACCTTATAAAATTGATGCATTTGATAAGAAAAAATACTTCTTAATAGTGTGGATGATAATTCTAGGTATACATGAGTATTATTTCTATAGTTAAAATATGAGGCAGTAGTAACAATAAAATAGTTCCTTACTATGGTTCAAAACCAATTTAGAGTTATGGTTAAAGTGATAGGACCAGATAATGGATCTGAGTTTTTTAATACACAGTGTTCAGAGTTGTTAGCGAGCCTTGATATAATTCACCAGAGCAGATTCCCTTATACTCCATAGCAGAATGGCATCGTGAAGAGAAAGCACGGATACATAATTGTCAATGCAAGAGCCTTGAAATTTCAGGGATCAATCCCAATCAGATACTGGGGAATGTGTGTTAAAACAACAGTGTACCTGATTAATAGATTACCATCCAGTGTTCTAGGGAGCAGGACTCCATATGTACTTCTATACCATAACAACGCTAGTATTACACATTTAAGAGTTGTAGGTTGTTTGTTTTATGCAACAAACTTAGTCAAGAGAGACAAGTTTGCAGAAAGGGCCAAGGAAGCCATCCTCATAGTATATTTTGATACACAAAAGGGCTATATCCTACTTGATCTACTCACAAGATAATTCTTTACAAGCAGAGATGTTATATTCAAGGAATCAAAGTTCCCATTTTCTGAGAGAAATTATAGTAATTCAGCCATATATGAGTATGTAGAGCTAGGTTCATTATAGTTTTCCCCTCTGCATACACAACCAAGTAATGACATGTATGATGAAAGTGCTTCAACATCAATAGAGGAAGAAGTGGTTGTGCAGAATAATAGGCAAGGTGACCTGCAAGAAAGCTCACAAGCTCTACAAGAGATGAGCACTGGTGGAAGGCATGATGTCTTGTAGGAAGTTTCTCCGGCTGTACATGAAATAAATAATGCAGAAGCTCGTGAAGATATAAAGAATGGAAAATAGAAAGATCCAGTCTCAAAAAATAGGAATGATGGTGAATGTGGCATGAACTCAAGACCTGAACAGAAAATCTACAAGGTAGGTTGAAGTGTCAATATGTATAAAAGATTATATAACAGCAAAGAAGAACATATTGTGTAGTTATCCATCTCAAACTACCTGACTTATGATCCTACCAACATAAGCTATCAATGTTACTT
Source organism: Nicotiana paniculata (assembly GCA_005239505.1). NCBI lineage: Eukaryota > Viridiplantae > Streptophyta > Magnoliopsida > Solanales > Solanaceae > Nicotiana > Nicotiana paniculata. The sequence goes on from ML347599.1 coordinate 47,733, forward strand.
GGCTAAATTTTATAAGCCGACAGAGACATATACATTCAAAGAAGTTGTCAAGGACAACAGGTGAATAGAAGATATGAAGCAAAAGTAAAGGCATTAGAAGATAACAACACATGGGAGATAGTGGATTTACCAACAACCAAAAATACTGTTGGATCTAAATGTGTGTACAAAATAAAGCTCAAAGAAGATGAAGAAATAGAGAGATTTAAGATCAGGTTGGTTGAAAAAGGATACATCTATAGGGAAAGTTTAGACTACGATGATACATTCTCACTAGTGGCAAAAATTTTCACTGTGAGATCAGTTATCTCATTGGTTGCATCAAGAGGTTGGGGCTTTTTTCAGATGGATGTTTATAACGCATTCCTACAAGGAGATTTGAATGAAGAAGTGCATATGGAATTTCCTGAAGGTTTTAGAAGGCAAGGTGAGCAGAAGGTGTGCAAACCGTTGAAGTCCCTGTATGTACTTATGCAGGCTTCACGGCAGTGGAATATCAAATTGACTGAAGCTCTATTGACCGCAGGGTTTGTGCAAAGCCATCATGATTATCCATTATTCACACTGATATGTCAAGAAGGAATAGTGGTCATTCCTGTATATGTAGATGACCTCCTTATCACAGGTAGCAGCTCAGTCCTAATCAAAAGGGCTAAAGACATACTGCACCAGAGCTTCAAGGTGAAAGATCTAGGAGAGCTAAAATACTTCCTAGGAATTGAAGTTCTAATATCTAAGGGTGGAGTGTTGCTAAATCATGTACTAAAGTTAATTTCAAATATGGGATTAAGAGCCAAACCTGCAAGTACATCATTGGAAGTGAATTCAAGATTGACTTCAATAGAATATGACCAAGCAAATGGAGTTACAGGAGATGCACCTCTGTAGAGTATCAGTTCTAATTAGAGGCTAGTTGAGAAGCTCTTGTATGTTACCATTACTAGGCTATATATCAACTATGTAGTACAGGCATTAAGCCAGTTCATGCAAGCACCTAAAAGATCTCACTGGGATACTGATTTAAGGGTTGTAAAGTACTTGAAGAATGACCAGGGCAAGGAATTTTGATGAGGTCCGATTATGCAAAGACACTCATTTGCTGGTGTGACTCTGACTAGGCTGCCTGCCTAAACACTAAAAGATCAGTTATTGGATATGTCATAAAGTTTGGAGATTCAATGATCTCTTGGAATTCAAAAAAATAGTAGATTGTTTCAAGGAGTTCAGCGGAGGCAGAGTACTGAAGTATGGCTGAAAGCATTGCTGAAGTGACTTGGTTACTTAGACTATTCAAGGAGTTGGGTGTGAGCATAACACAACTAGTCATAGTTTTTAGTGATAGCAAGTCAACTATCTAACTTGCAGCAAATCTTGTGCTTCATGAAAGAACTAAACATATAGAAATTGATTGTCATTACATTCGAGATAAATCAATGAAGGAATAGTTAAGGCAATTCATGTCAATACTAAGGAGAAGTAAGCATATTTATTAACCAAGGAATTAGGGACTTCTCAACATATTCATCTACTTGGCATGCTTGAAATGTTGAATGTTTTGCACCCTCCAGATTGAGGGGGCATATTGTAATATATCGTGTGCCACGCATGTGATTGAGTTAGTTAGGTTGTTAGGAGTTAGTTAAAGTTGTTAATTGTAAGTTAAAGGTAGATTAGTCATTATCTTCTCTTTCCTTATTTTGTTCTTGTATATATCGATGTACATATGCAATAGAACAATAGACTTTCTCATTTTCAACTCACAAATTCTCTCTAGAATGTTCCTCCATTGAAGACCTCGAGCATCTCTCATATTTTAGCAAAGGTAATACAAAGAGAGACGAACTACTACTGTCGAGTTCATTGTACCATCAACTTGTAAAATAAGATCATTATGTCCATATGTTTTCTCTTTACAAGCCAAACTAAGCATAAAAATGTTCCGTTATTGCAGATAAGATTTTTTATGTAAGGTTGATAAGATCTAGGGGTATACATAGGTTGGGTTGGTTTGGGTGTTTTAATTACCAAACCAAATCAATGGTTCCAGGTTTCAAAATTTATAAACAAAACTAAATCGTTAAAGTCGAGTATTTCACTCTCAGTTTTCCTCGGGTTTTTTGATTTTTTTTTTGGGTTTTCAAATTTTTTCCCCGTAAAGTCTTAATAGCAAAAAATATATAAATTTTACTCTAAATATTTCTTTAGTCCAAATAAGATACAACTATATAATATATTTTTCAAGAAAATAACAATAATATGATATGAGTCATAACATTGTACTAACTATTCAATAACAAAGATAATAAAATTGCATAAAACAAATATTGCTACTTAATAAGCCATAATAAAATTAACACAATCTAAAAGTACTATATAGGTCATGCTAAAAAATGTAACTAATAAATACTAGTAATTACATAACTAAGGAGACTAAAGAAAAAGATAAACTAAATTATGCATTTTCATAATAAACTAATGCAAAAATAAAAAATAGACATCCAACAAATATGGACATTCCTAGTGTTGAGTTGAACTTCTTTTGTTAGCATTAGTATTAATTTAAACTTTGTTTGACTACATTTATGAGCTATAAAATTTATATACCATTCAAGAATGTTAAGGCGAGAGAGAGGAAGGCCCAGACCTAGACCAAGTGTTATGCCCCACCGTATTACGTCGATGTTATGCTCTGCAGTAAAATATTACGATGATGTTACGTCCCGCAGTATTATATTACGATTATGTTACACCTTGCAGTATTACATTTCGATGATGTTACACTTCGCATTATTAAATTACGATAATGTTGCACCCTGTAGTATTGTATGTTGAATTTGTCATAAAGTAATTGACATCAGTCCAAGTAAAATATTATTTGGAGATTATAATGATTATACTATTTCATAAGTGATGAATAAATTCGTGAAAGTGAAAGGGAAAACAAGTAAAAAAAAATGAATTTTTATCCATGTTTGGCATGTGGGGGTAAAATACGGGTCGAGTGTTAATATCCGATATTTACAGAATAGTACCATACAAGGTACCATGTGATCATGATAGTGGGATATATAAAGTGTATTAAGAATAAGTAGAATTTTAATTAATTTGAGATAATTCTTAATTATGTAGGTAATTGATTAATTATTAGATTTATGGATAAATAATTAAGTGAAATTGTTGGATAATTATTGAGGGGGCAATATCCACGTGGGGGATATGTAATCATGGAAGCACATTACCATCGATTCATAGCCTAAGTAGTTGGTGGCATAATATAATCCAAACTTGAAATAAGATTCATTTTGCTGGACAAACTATTGGAAATAAGTGTATTTTCCAATCATGACAGTTGGATGGGTGAGTTATGCATCAAAAAGCACTCCAAATTAATGAGTCTTCCAAGACAAAATATAATGTCTTGTAATCAAGACCAAATCCAGTAGTAACCAAGAATGCAAGAGATGGAACGTGAATTTTGTTTCAGAAAAAAATTCATACAAGATCCGATTATGCGAAAGATGCAGTTATAAGGAAGCACGGTATAATTTTTTCAAGAATACCATAGGGATTTCTTCCTACTCTGATCTTTCCATTACGTATTTTTGCAAAAGAGAATCGGTTCAGGTATGTTAAGGCTTATCCCTTCTTTCCTTTTGGCATGATCCAAATTATACAGAAGAAACGAGCAAACGCACGAGTTCCATAAATTACTCTATTCATAGAAATACTAGGGTGTCTATATTCTTGATTCCCCATGTGAGTTATTATTATCTTCTGTTACGGGTCTCAAAAATACGTAAGTTAGTAAAGTTTATTTCATGATATTAATCAGAGGCATAATGGCCTTATGACGTACTGAGAGATTTTATTAACGTATTTCATATGCATTTCATGCATTTATACATGCATATTGACCCATGACCAGATGACGTTATATACACGTATATATGTATATTATATTTATATAGGATATGGGAAAAGGTTATGGCTTATATACGCACCACCACCTGATCAACTGGTATACATTGATGATTTTGTCCATAGTGGCCGAGATGATATGATGGGATGCTCTCAGAGGGCTGATGATGTTAAAGATGTACCTATGCACGACATGACATTCATACGCATATGCATGACACTATAATTACTTCATGATTTACAGAGCTATCCAGACTTATAGTTTGAGTTAGTTACTCTATATTTCTTCCATGTCTGTTATGTACTTATTTATGTGCCTTACATACTCATTATTCGTACTGACGTCTATTTTGCCTGGGGACGCTGCGTTTCATGCTCACAAGTCCTGATAGATAGGTCGAGAGTCCTCTAAGTAGGCTATCGGATCAGCGGAAGGTGTTGGTACACTCCATTTGCTCCGGAGTTGCTTATATGGTCACTGTGATTAGGATATGTACTGATTAGTATGGCGGGGCCCTATCCCGACCTTTTATGACATTTATGTACTCTTAGAGGTTTGTGGACATATGTCGTGTACGTGAAAGATTGTACGACCTTGTCGGCCTATGTTTTGAGTTTATAAATGATATGTTGGCCTATTAGGCACGTATGTCACGTGTATATGATGATGTAATAAGAAATATACGTTACATGGGTACTCGGTTGAGTAAGGTACCGAGTGCCCGTCGTGGCCTATCGGTTTGGGCCGTGACAAAAGTGGTACCAGAGCAGTTTTTTCTTAGGGAGTCTACACGCCGTGTCTAGTAGAGTCTTGTTTATGGGTGTGTCGTGCACCACACTTATAAGCAGGAGGCTACAGGGCATTTAGGATTGTCACTTTTCTTCTTACTCTAGATCGTGTGGTAGAGCTCACTTATAAGAATTCAAATCCCGAACTTGTATTCATAATAAGATGATGCATACATTCAAAAAGACGATCGATAAGAGATATAACTTTGAAAGTGTTGAGTTAGAGGAACTCGATTTTTGCATCTTGCTTATGATGAGTAAATGAGAAGTCTTCAGCAGATCATGCGTGTACTAAAAGTTTTACGTTTCTTGATAAGGAGATTTTAGGAAAGAATATTTAACCAGTTTTATGGTAAAAAGGAATAATGAAATCAAAAGTTAGACACGAGTTGCAGCAAGTAAAAGAAAACAAGTGAAGAAGGGTACGAGGTACCCAGTTAATAAGATTATCGTTATTTATCATTCAAGAAGAGAGATATAAGTATTTTGACTTACCTTCAACAGTAACAGAGGTATGTATAATTGGCCACCCCGATTCGGGTTATGCTCTAAGGGAGCTAACAAATATGGTTTAATAAAAGGACATAATATCATGATCTGGCTGGATGAGCCAAAATGGTGGATGAATTATTTACATTAGTTTATATTTTCGAAGGCTATTGCAAGTTTACTAATAGATCTCCTTATGAGTCACCCAGATGGTGAAAATAGTACAGCTAGATATGAGTACTACAAATATAGGAACTGGAAACCTTGAAGGGATAAATATTACCTTAGTATGGCTCCCATCCCTAGTATAGGGAGAATGTTAGGCAGCCCAAAGAGCCAGTAGATGGAGCAAGGGAAGGTAAAAAGTGAAAGAATGTCTTGTTGAAGCCGTCAAAAGAAAAGGATAGGCAGAAATATTAGCAGGAAAATAAGAATAGAGAGATAAGGAAGCATTATGAGTAAGATGTGATACAGGGATGACAACGGTAGATTAAAAGATGACGGTATTATAAAATCTATAGTCAAGTGAATAAAGAAATGAGAGGTGACAGGATTTGAGACAACAAAAGAATATAGGCCATAAAGTCATATCCTTATTTCGAGAAATAAGTTTGCAACTCTGATGCGATTACCAAAAGGAAAAGTTAGACCCCAGAGTAATAGAAACCAGTATGGATTGATGAACAAGATAAACTAAACATGAATTAGGGACTGAGTGATTGGATAATAGTCGGCATCATGAGAATTTCAGATTTCGTTCTGGCAATAGTAGAATGGACAACAGAAGATGATTCATGAGAAATTCAGAGAATGGTCATTCAGAAAGGCGCTTCCCTAAAGCAAGCAATGTGGGCCAAGTTAAGCTTAAGGGACTGTGTGTACCAGTTACATTAAGTGTCACCCTCGCGAGTAAGGAATTTTATTATCCTTGGTACAAAAGGATTATCACAAGGCGAGTAATGGTCATCGATGATGTGAAAAGACGCCAAATATGAAGAGGCAAAACATTTATACGTAAATCATCGTAGTACTAAATCTGAGTACTCCCCAAAAGAGGGAATATGGAGTGTGTGGCCTTAAGTCAGCATTAAGCGGTTCTAGTAATTATGGAATGGTAAAGGAAGAATTCGATAAAAAAAATGAGGAATGAATGAGATTGCACTTATCTAAATCCTACAGATATGATACGATTCCAAAACATTATGCAAGCATGACGTCAAGGAAAGGAAGTCAAGGTTTATGCCTGGGATGTTATTGAAAGTAAGGAGCCAGTGCGTGATGTAAGTTAAGACAAAGTAAGTAACCCAAGAAAGATTACCCAGAATAATGATATGAGAATGGGCCAATGAGTACTTAGTAGTTGATTCAGGAAGAGCCTAGTTAAGGCTAGTTAGGAGAACACCGACAAATCAGCAGGACGTGCAAGATAAATATAGTAAAATCCAATATAGTGAATTCAGTCCCGCAGTTATAACATTGTAATACTTGAGAAATATTCAGATAGGAATCGGGGTAGTTAAAGGTACCGTATGAGTGTTATGGAAATAAAAGAGAGTTCCACTAGGAAAACAGTCAAAATATCAGTTCAGAAGCAACCCTACAAGCACATGAGGGAGGTAAATAAATAAGGATAAATGTACGTGAGTACGAACATCAAACATTCTATCAGGAATATGATGTAATGCGCTCACAACTTTACAAGAGTCAGAGGATCTTCCCTAAATACTACAATAAAAGGCTAGCAGAGGAATTAACGAAGAAGGCATCAACCTATTCTCAGCGACCTGAGGAGGAAGCGGTCTTATAACAACAATCTCATAACAACATTATATGCACACTATATGAAAAGGGAACCGACCGTGGCTAACGAACGAGAAGTAAAATCAAAAGTAATATTAGAGATCATTTGAGTTACACAAAAATTTTAGCATGCGTGGGAACCAAGATAAGCTAAGTATGCATGCAACAACGAGGTAGGAAAACCAGGAAAAGTAATAGCTTACATTTAAAGAAAACTGAGAAGGGACGAAAGGAATCATTCGATCAATGATCCAGAGTTAGCTACGTTATGAGCCCACTTAAGATTTCAGAGTATTATCCACGCAACATATATGTTGGCAATCATATAGCCGTAGAAAACTCCGATATAAGTTAAATAAAGAATTGAGCCCAGGGCTAAAGTAATACCATGAGGCGCAGATTGGAAGATAGCTTAAGCCTACATAATAGTTCATCAGAAGGAAGAGGAAACTGAAAAGTTACATCAACTAAATAAATCAAGAGTCTGATTACTGGACCCAGAAAATTATAGACTTAGTGATTGAGAACATTGCAGGATCACTCTTAATATCAGAGGTAAAAGAGATAAAGTACACCAACCATATACTATAATGACCCTACGATAAAGCCAGTTAAAAAAAAGTACCAGCCTCATAAGAAGTCAGTACGAAGCTCCCACCGGATTATGTATGCACCAGAGGTGAAAGTATTATACTAGAGCTTCAAGTTATGGACGAAAATTATCCCTATATGGAAGGGAGGTCATGAAGGAGATAGAAGATACGATACGAGGTTTTAAGGTAAGTAAGGTAAAAGGTGAATAATGTACGAGATACTAAATTGCAGAAGGTTGTGAATAGTTCATACTTCAGATAGAAGGCTAGAAGTATTGGGATTCAGTATCCAGGAATGATAGAGGCGTCGTCAGTGTCGTACCTTCCAGCCTATGATTTCTAAGTAACGAGAGATCTAGTCAAGAGAGTAAAGAAGAGTTAGAGATGAGGTGATGTTACGCTTGATATTCCAGAATAACGCAAGGAAATCTATTGTGCAAACAAGTTGATGGAAGGCTACGAATAGTGTAAATAGATATGTATAGGTCGCAATCTAAAGTATAGTAAAGCGACAGATTTTTATGACAAGAGTAAGGATAAGAAAGGGTGAGTGAGAAGGTAACGAGAATGGATAAGTCCTCGGGATTAAGCCCATGAAAACAAGAGAGCTAATGATTTCTCTAAGTTATAGAAAGTTCAGCATAGCCTGAATGAATTCAAAAGAATCTAAGACTAATAACATCTAGAAGAAATGGAATGTTGCCCTGGTAGTGGAATGAGGGTGTGATTGTGATAGATAAAGGATGACGTTTGGGCTTTCGATTGAGTAATGATTTGAAGAAAAAAAAAGAGAAGAAGGGATTCATGAATTGTACGGGATAAAATATACCCACATAAGAGAATCACCTTGGGATGCTATATAATACAGTTATTGAAGTACAGTATCGTCGCTAAGTGGATCAGGAAAATCACTTCGAATATTCCTTGATGCAACGTAAGCCCTAGTGGCAAAGTATTATGTAAGAAGTTTCAAGTTATCAGTGGTATATTTCAGATCAATATTGAGGTGAATCAACAATGGATGGACAAAAGTCACAAAGTATGAGATAAGATTAGGCCGTCATTCTAAAGATGAGCAGTAATGAGGAAACATTAAAGGACTTAGATTTATACATATGGAATAAGCAACGAGAGTAAGCTGGGATTTGATAGCAGACCTCAGCAACAATAAATTAAAGTAAGAGTTGGGCAGTAAATTCATACGGATGGCTAAACGGACCTATGCGATAAGATATAGCAATATTCGTGAATTCAACAAATTACTGAGCAAAGAACTTCAGTATACTCATAGATGCCCAAAGGGACATCTTATCAAGATCTGTATATGAAGCCTAGAGACTGGGCACACTTACAAGGTCAAAGTCGTACATGTTGCATGATGGAAGGTAGCAACAATTACGAGATTGGAAGGATTCCCACTACAAGTTTTGGTGTGAGAAGGAGTCCTAAGGGGGAAATGCCCTGGACTTTGGACTTATTCATAGAACAGTCGCCTAGATGGCAAGGGAAGTTCTAAAGTATTCAGAAGACATAAGTTATGAAAATAAAAAGTGCATCAGTCAACATTCGAAGACGAATGTTCCAAAGGGGGGAATAATGTTACACCCCACAGTATTACGTCGATGTTATGCTATGCAGTAAAATATTACGATGATGTTACGTCCCGCAGTATTATATTACGATTATGTTACGCCTTGCAGTATTACATTATGATGATGTTACGCTTCACATTATTAATTTACGATGATGTTGTACCCTGTAATATTGCACGTTGAATTTGTAATAACGTAATTGATATCAGTCCAAGTAAAAGATTATTTGGAGATTATAATGAGTATACTATTTCACAAGTGATGAATAAATTCGTGAAGGTGAAAGGGAAAACAAGTCAAAGAAAATGAATTTTGATCCATGTTTGGCATGTGGGGGTAAAATACGGGTCGAGCGTAAATATCTGATATTTACGGACTATGTACCATACAAGGTACCATGTGACCAAGAGAGTGGGATATATAAAGTGTATTAAGAATAAGTAAAATTTTAAGTAATTTGAGATAATTCTTAACTATGTCGGTAATTGGTTAATTGTTGAATTTATGGATAAATATAAGTGAAATTGTTGGATAATTATTGAGGGGGCAATATCCACGTGGGGGATATGTAACCATGGCAGAACATTGCCACCAATTCATAGCCTAAGTAGGTGGTGGCATAATATAATCCAAACTTGAAAATAAGATTCATTTTGCTGGGCAAACTATTGAAAATAAGTGTATTTTCCAATCATGAAAGTTGGATGGGTGAGTTATGCATCAAAAAGCACTCCAAATTAATGAATCTTCCAAGCCAAAATATAATGTCTTGTAATCAAGACCAAATCCAGTAGTAACCAAGAACGCAAGGGATGGAACGTGAATTTTGTTTCGGAAAAAAATTCATACAAGATCCGATTATGTGAAAGATGCAGTTATAAAGAAGCACGGTATAATATTTTTCAAGAATACCATAGGGATTTCTCCCTACTCTGATTTTTCCATCACGTGTTTTCGCAAAAGAGAATCGATTCAGTTATGTTAAGGCTATCCCTTCTTTCCTTTTTGCATGATCCAAATTATACAGAAGAAACGAGCAAACGTAGGGTTTCCATAAATTACTCTATTCATAGAGATACTATGGGTGTGTATATTCTTGATTCCCCATGTGAATTATTATTATCTTCTATTCATGGGTCTCAAAAATAAGTAAGTTAGTAAAGTTTATTTCATGATATTAATCAGAGGCATAATGACCTTATGACGTACCGAGAGATTTTATTAACGTATTTCATATGCATTTCATGCATTTATACATGCATATTGACCCATGACTAGAAGACGTTATATACGCGTATATATGTATATTATATTTATATAGGATATGGGAAAAGGTTATGGCGTTATATATGCACCACCACCTGATCAGTTGATATACATTGATGATTTTGCCCATAGTGGCCGAGATGATATGATGGGATGCCCTCAGAGGCCTGATGATGTTATGAAAGATGTACCTATACACGACATGGCATTTATATGCATATACATGACACTATAATTACTTCATGATTTACAGAGATATCCAGACTTACAGTTTGAGTCAGTTACTCTATATTTCTTTCATGTCTGTTATGTACTTATTTATGTGCCTTACATACTCGGTATATTATTCGTACTGACGTCCCTTTTTCCTGGGGACGCTGCGTTTCATGCTCAGAAGTCCTGATAGACAGGTCGAGAGTCCTCCAAGTAGGCTATCAGCTCAGCGGAAGGTGTTGGTGTGCTCCATTTGCTCCGGAGTTGCTTATATGGTCACTGTGATTAGGATATGTATTGATTAGTATGGCGGGGACCTATCCTGACCTTTATGACATTTATGTATTCTTAGAGGTTTGTAGACATATGTCGTGTACGTGAAAGATTGTACGACCTTGTCGGCCTATGTTTTGAGTTTATAAATGATCATGTTGGCCTATTAGGCACGTATGTCACGTGTATATGATGCTGTAATAAGAAATGTATGTTACATGGGTACTCGGTTGAGTAAGGTACCGAGTGCCCGTCGCGGCCCATCGGTTTGGGTCGTGACAAAAGTGGTATCAGAGCAGTTCTGTCCTAGGGAATCTACAAGCCGTGTCTAGTAGTTCTGATTTGGCCTAGTGATGGATGATCTGACACGCCACATTCAAGGGGAGGTGCCATGGTGTATGTTATTAGTTGGAGACATAGTTCTGATTGATGAGACGCAAGGCGGCGTCAACGACAGGTTGGCGGTTTAAAGGCACACCTTTGAGGTGAGGGTTTCAATTTGAGCAAGACTAAGACAGAATATCTGGAATGCAAGTTCAGCACCGAGTCAGGGAAAGTGGGCATGGATGTTAGGCTTGGAGAATAGGTCATCCCCAAGAGAAATAATTTTAAGTACCTGGGGTCGATTATTCAGGAGGGGGAGGGGGGGGCAGAGAGATTGATGAGGACGTCACACTCCTTATAGGGGTGGGGTGGATAAAATGGAGGTTAGCATCAGGAGTCCTCTGTGACAAGAGAGTGCCATCGTTAATCAAATGTAAGTTCTATAGAGTTGTGGTTAGACCGGCTATGTTATATGGGCCAGAGTGTTGGCCAGTTAAGAACTCTCATATCCAAAAGATGAAAGTGGCAGAGATGAGGATGTGAGGTGGATGTGCGGGGATACTAGGATAGATAACATTACTAATGAAGTTATTCTGGAGAAGGTGGATGTGGCTCCTATGGATGCCAAGATACGGGAAGCGAGGCTCAGATGGTTCAGGCACGTGCGGAGGAGGATCCTTGATGCTCCGGTGAGGAGGTGCGAGAGTTTGTCCTTGGTGGAAATAAGAAGAGGTAGAGGGAAGCTTAAGAAGTATTGGGAAGAGGTGATTAGGCAGGACATGGCGTTGCTGCAGATTTTCGAGGACATGGAAGGTGTGGAGGTCGAGCATTAGGGTTGTAGGTTAGGACGTAGTCGAGTCCAGGGGTGAGGCTAGTTCGATAGGTGTGGTCTTATACTGCTAGTGGTTTATGTTGTATTCTCCTTATCCTTATGTTTTCATAGCATCGAGCTTATTTTCTGGTTTTGTATTTGGTATTTTAACTATTTTTTATAGTTCTTATGATGTTGTTATTATTTCTTTGATTTTTGTTCGATTGTACTAATATATTGTCCCTTCCCTTCTCTTCTCGTCTTTTCCGTCTTCTTAAGCCGAGGGTCTTTCGAAAATAGGCAATCTACTCCTTTGGGGTAGGGGTAAGGTCTCCGTACATACTACCCTCCCCAGACCCCACTTGTGAGATTTTACTGGGTCGTTAATGTTGTTGTTGTTGTTGTCTTCAAGAATATTAAGTCCAAACTTGAAAAATAATACGTTACAAAATAAAACTGAGAATTTTTTTTAAAAATATTTATAAATTATAATACAATAAATATTTAGATATATAAAATATTTTTAAAAATTATATAAATATAATATCGGGTTGGTTTGGTTTCGGTTTGATTTTTTTTAGTTAAAACCAAAGCAAACCAATTATTGTCGAATTTCTTTTCCAATAACAAACCACAATTGGGTTTTTTTGTCCGATTTGATTCAGATTATCGATTTGAAATGGTTTATCAATTTTCTTTGTATACCCGTAATGAGATCAATAGCACCAATATATGTGCAAAGAAGCTTCTAATTCAAGTACTTGCTGAAAAATATAAAATTTGGTTCTTAAAATCTGCAAAAAATGTAAGCTAATGATTCCTGTACACAATCATTTTGTGGGTTCTTCCTTTGTGGACCAGTCATAGGTCACAATTACAAACCAGAGAAAACATAGTTCACGCACTAACTATAAGAATATCTCGGGCTCTTCTTAATTTTGTATAGCTTATTAAACAAGACGACGCAGTTTCTTAAACAGGTTTACAAATTCGAATGGCAATATCTAAATTGGATAATTTCTTAGGTTCTCCTTTAACAATGTAAATCGTGAGATATTCTTATCCCTCCTCTCTCATTTTCTTTCTATCTTATTATGTAATTCCTATTTTATTCCTCATAAAATGAACTTTAATTTAGTTTAAGGGGCAAATCACAAAAACAGAAGAGGATAGGATGTAAATAAAAAAAAAAATAGTACATACATTAGGTGTGCAAAATGCAAAGAAACTAAAATGCTTCAGTTTAGTGGAGTTTGTGTCAGCCATGATAAATATCAAAGAGGCACGATTCTCAAGACCTATGAGATATGATACCATCCAGAGGGATCCTAATTTATGGTGTGAATACCATGGAACTAACGACCAGTCGGATTGGGACTTCCGACACCTCTGAGAAGAAGTGGACACACTGTTAAGGAATGGTCACCTTAGAGAATTCTTGAGTGACTGAGCTAAAAAGAATTATGGTCAGAACAGGGGTGACGCGAAACCCTCGAAATCAGGAGAAGAACCCCCACGCCAAATGATCAACATGATCTTCGAAGGAATGGGATTACCTTTTTGGAAGTGGAGAAGACAAAGTTATCGATAACTCATAGTAAAAGGCTCTGGGAAGACGATATCACATTTATGGACGAAGATCTAGACAGATTACTGCTACCGCACAAAGACACATTGATAATTTCTTTAAATGTGTTAGATTTTAAAATTAAACGTGTTTTAGTGGATCCAGGAAGTTCAGCTAATATCATACAATGGAGAGTGCTGGAACAAGCTAAACTCAGCGGAAGCATTATCCCGATAATGAAACTCCTCGCTGGATTCAACCTCGCAAGCGTGACAACCCGGAGAGAAATTTTGCTGCTCACGAATGCTGAGGGAGTAATCAAGACAACTCTCTCAGAATTGGTAGATGGAGATATGGGGTATAATATCATCTTGGGAATACCATAGATGCATGAGATGAAAGCTGTGCCTTCAACATATCACCAATTGTTAATATTTCCGACACCTGAGGGAATCAAACCGATAATGGGTGATCAACCGGCAATAAGAGAGATGAATGGAACTTCGGTCTCCAGTAGTAAACTAAAGCAACGTGCGGCATAGCAATTACTGCAACCGATACTTGCCCCCGAACCAGAGTAAGTTAGCCCCGGGATAGAAGAGTTGGAACAATGTCAGGTAACAAGGTATTTTAAATTACCAGAAGAGACGGACGCGACGAAGTTTGCGACAGAAGAACTAGAGAAAATTGCGTTGTTCGAAGAATTCCTAGAAAGGAAATTCCATTTGGGAACAGGACTGCACCCTGAACTCAGGCCTGCTTTTATTGAATTCCTTAAAATTTACATTGATTGTTTTGCATGGTTGCACGAGGATATCACAAGAATCCAGATGGAGATAGCCATACACAAGTTAAGCTTGGATCCCAACATACCTCCGATAAGGCAGAAGAAGCGCCTTATTGCTGAAGCAAGGAATAAATTCGTCAAATAAGAGGTAACCCGTTTACTAAAGGTTGGTTCAATATGAGAGGTAAGATATCCGGACTGGATAGCCAATGTAGTAGTAGTTCCTAAGAAGAATAATAAATAAAGCACGTGCGTAGATTATAAGGATCTTAGTAAGGGGTGCCTGAAAGACTCATTCTCATTGCCATATATTGATAAAATGATTGATTCCACGGCCGGACACGAGTTAATGAGTTTCCTCGATGCTTATTCTGGGTACAATCAAATCAGGATGAACACAAAAGACCAGGAAAATACTTCGCTTATAACGAATTTTGGTAGATATTTTTACAATGTGGTGCTCTTTGGGTTAAAAATGCCGGAGCCACTCATCAACGGTTCTTGAATATTATGTTCGAAAACTAAATAGTAAAGACTATGGAAGTATATATAGACGATATGATCTTTAAGTCTTTGAATGCAGGTGACCACCTGAAGCATTTGCAAGAAACATTCGGCATCTTGAGGGAGCATAATATCAAACTTAACCCCGAGAAGTGTGTGTTCGGGTAAGTTACTGTCGCGCCCCCTTTTTCCTCTCCTTTCGGATTGGTCAGGGTTTTTGACATTTTTGGGACAACTCGTTTCCTTTTGGGAAAAGGGGTATAAGGAGTTCGAAGAGTCACCACTTAACAAATTAAGGCGCGTTAGGGAACCTACTATGGGTCATTTATAACACTAATTATACAACCAGAGATTGGGTAAGGGATTGAAATTACTTCAAGGGGAAGGTGTTGGGCACCCCCCAAAGTCCAAAACTGTGGGTCCCGGCCAAACCTATTTTATGAATTATTCAAGAAGCAAGTAGACAGTCTAAGCACACATATGTAAACAAATAAAGGTCTTAACAGATTAGCAGTCTAAGCACAAATATGTAAAGGATAAGGGAGGTCCTAAGTTGTTTATCCTATAGGATCACATCTGGGCAATGCATGGTAATCACTTCTCAATGAGGGGCTATATGTTGCATTAGCGCACATGTCATCATATCCTTTTCTACCCATTGTCCCACCCCTTAGCGGTTATTAAGAGGGTTTTATTTAACGAGCTTTAAGCGTGCTGTTACCCGTCCCTTCCTTGTGGTCTTGGAGGAGTTTAGGACCTCTAAGTCTGGGCAGTTTTAGACAACCCCTAAGGTGTTTAAAAGGGAAAATTCTAGAAGACAGGCAAGAACAAGTAGGACTAGAAGATAAGTGACAGAAGCAGTTAAAATCTCAGATTCACCTCCACACGTAATGCAAATAACAACACGTCTCAAACACAGATAAAGACAGTTTTTATTAGAAAAAGGATCCTAAGACAGGATGTCTAAGTGACATCAATGCACAAGAA
Organism: Nicotiana paniculata; assembly: GCA_005239505.1. Taxonomy (NCBI): domain Eukaryota; kingdom Viridiplantae; phylum Streptophyta; class Magnoliopsida; order Solanales; family Solanaceae; genus Nicotiana; species Nicotiana paniculata. The sequence goes on from ML347599.1 coordinate 63,646, forward strand.
TATGCAACACTGTTTCATAAACTCAACGACAGGGTCCTAATCAGTTTGCTTACTGATTTTTAAACCTGTGAGCCTTTAAGCAGTAAGCACAATCAAAGCAGTTTCCAATTTTATAGCAATTAATTACCTAAGGCTTGCCTAGGCGTGGGACTGTACGCGATCACAATTACAGGAGATGTTTAACAGTTTAGAAGTTGTTTTAACCTACAACATGCTGCTCTAGGTGACGAAGACTTAAAAAGGGAATTTGTACCAGTTTTTATTCCGAAGTATAACATCTATATGAGAGACGATTTTTATACCTTTTCATGGTCAGTTGATTATCTTAGTTAAAAACTAGGCGTACTGAAGCGAATGCAAACAGAATTCCTAGAACATGATTTCTAAATGCCACAAGAGTGACAGTTTTATGTTGAAGTCATTCATTGACCTAGGAGCAGGATCTCTAAGTGATGAACTAATACATCGTTAAAACACATGGATTAATGACATGTGATATGCTGAAGCAGTAAATGTGCATTCTTAGGAACAGGATATCTAATGCAATGTTTAACATTATTTGGATGAACACATTGGTCCTAGGACATGGAGGCTAATGCAAATACACAGAATTTAAATCCTAAAGCATGCTTTCTACCCAATAATATCAACAGGATCATACAACTACCCTCCCCATTTTCACTAGCCACCCTAGTATCTGGTTACAAATAATTATTACAGACCAATGACTGAATGAATTACATAGTAAAAAGGAAAGAAGTTAAACTATAGGGATCCTGAAGCAGGCCCAAACACATCTGATGACCCCAAGCCTTCAGTAGTCTCAAAATGCCAAAGATTTCATATCCAATTTCATGTCCAGGTGCGTCAGAGTTCCCTAAGGACCTCAAGGATCCCGAGCAGTGCTCACACCCAGACTTTACATAATAGGGATTGAGTAAGTACAGTGTGGAATAGCCAGTCCCAGTGTGCCATAGTTCCAAGGTTTCTCAAAAGGATCCCAAGGCGACACACACTGGATGGGGCAGAACCTAGGGACCTAGGAGTAAAGTGAGAGTGCTTGACATAGTTTTGAAAAGGTTTTGATATGAAAACATTATTGAAAAAGCCTCAATTAAATAAAGAGGTTTTATGAAAAATAGGAATTTGATTAGTAGTAAAACAACTTTTTGAAAAAAAAAAACAGTGTGAACTTATGAGAAATCAGCAAACAGTTTAAACAGTACCATTCAAACACCGATTTCACTCAGAGATTGCAGGTATTGGGGAAACATAGAACATATTAACCTAACAACAAGAGAACAAGAGATTTTTCAAGATTTTTTATAGGATTAATGAATTAATCATACATCTAATAGTACATACATAGGGCATGGATCATAGAACAGACATGTGGAAACATATTATTCTGGACAATAAGTATAAAACCAGAATTACTTGGGGGTATTAGATCACTTAGCAAGCAGGTTAGTACCAGAATCTAAATAAACAAATAGGAAAACAATCAAACATGCTGACATACATGAGCAAAGTCAGATTGAAGCAGGATAGAGAAAGCAATAGGCGAGTCCTTAAACATGTTAATCAAGTTGGACAGGACATAATACCTACATGCTAAGTGAAACAGTGATTTAGGCATGCTAGTTACATATTGAACAGCCAAATAGTAAACAGGAACAGGACTGGAAATTAGTGAACTAAAGCAGTAACAGAACACATAGAGTTTTGAACTTGAAATTGAATCAGAACATACTAGTTAAGGAGAGCAGACACAGAATATAGAGCAAATGTAGTGCTATAACTAGCCTTGACTTACATCTGGCTAGTTAAGTAAGAGTAGCAAGTAACAAGAAAGAGCAGAAAGCTTTTTAAGTGTAAGAGAGAATTGCTGAACTAGTGTTTCCTGTTAGTGAGAATAGAAGAGGGTATATATAGCAGTTGAGAGCTAGGTAAATAAGGTAAACAATAAATTGTTCAGTAATTAGGGACAATTACAGAATCAATTAAGAATAAAATTAGTAGGGTCTTCTCTTAATTAAGGGAGTAGTTCACCAACGGTACAGAACAAGAAACAATTAAGGAAAGAAATCAAATAACTTAAGTATGGGGTAGGTAATTAGGGGTAAATACACAAAGAGTTCAATTAAGGAAATAAGCAGTACGAATCAATAAATAACACAGTCAATCACTGAATAAGGTAAGAGATAATTTTAAAGTTGTGAAAATAGGGAAAATAACCGAAAATCAGCATATAAGTATCATCACAGTGAATCAAGGAATTAAAATAGTACTGATTTTAAGGAAAATAACATAAACTTTCATGAATAAGCATACAAGTCGAGTATAAACCATAAAGAATCAAACCTGAAACCCTAATAGGACATATTAGGGTAAAATCACAAAATATTCAAATTAGACGAAGCATTATTCATGAGAGTCAAACACATAGTAGAATCATATAGCAAACAAACAAGACGAACTTCACAATTCAAATAGAGTGCAAAAAAATAGGGGTTTTAACATGAACTAATTAGGGTTGAGAAGAAACTCGACATAATCGATTAAACTCATAAGAATCAGAGAATAAGCACTTTTAAAAAAAATCAGAAATCGTTTTTGAAGAAAGATTTTCAGAAACCTTAGTTAGGAAAAATGAAAAGACCCTTTGAAAACCAGAAGGTTTCTCATAAAAACAAGTGACAACAGTTCGATCCTTCTTAGATCTATACAGATCTAGAAAGTTTAAGAGATGAGATTAGGGTTTCAAGGAAATAACCTAGAGATGAAAACACCGGCCTACAAACCATAGGTTTAGCCAAAAAATAAGAAGATCTTACTGGAATCGAGAGGCCTGATACAGGTGAGAACAGGCCAAAGATGTGAGTGGACTGACCCTGGTCCCTTGAGGATCTCAAAGATAGAAAAATCCCGGCGTAGGAGAGCCGTTAAGGCTGGAGGATGGTGATAATCCACCATAGTCGACTGTAGGCAAGCAACAACGAGGGGAAATTAGGGTTAGGGCATAGAGGATTTAGAGAGGAGAGTGAAGGGTGATGGCGGAGTGTGAGAGGAGAGTGAGGGGTTTGGGGGGTTGTTCAGTTTAATTATGGTAAGAGGATATCCGGATCATTGATAAAAAATGATCAACGACCAGGATTTGACTAAGGTTATTGGGCCGGGCAGGTTGGGGTTTTGGGATCAAAGGGTTTGGGACAATTTATAAGGGGTATTGGCTGGTATTCAGGCTAAATTTGAAAAATAAAAAGGGTTCTTTATTAAATACCCAAAACAATTGAATAAAGATAGTTTGTAAAAATAATTAACTAATTATAAAAGTGATTTTCATGCGTAGAAATGTTTCAATAACAATTATTTAGAATTTTTAAAATACAATGGACTGATTTTTGGTACCAAAATGTAAGCATGAGCTATAATTGCAAAGTTATTACAATTATAGCCAAAAGGTGCCAATTTGGCTATTTATGAAATAATTTGGACAAGAAATATTTTGAAATCATTTGTGATGCAATTATATAATTATTTATTAAAAGTAAAATACTGGAAAAATTAATAAAAATATGAGAAATTATGGGAAAAATACTAATTGATGCTAATGCATGATTTTGAGGACATATATGCAATAAAAATTATTTTGGTAAAAATTGGGTATCAACAGCTACCCCTCTTTACCCGGAAAGGATGAAAGAGTTGTCAGGTAAAGATATGATGGCCAATTTTGACCGAGCGAAACGATTTGAGATATTTAGGCCGCACTTTGGCTTCTTAGCTACCTACATATCCCTGGTTTTACAGGAATCAGGACGTGTAGTTTTGGATTCATCGGCGAAATATACCGATGAAGTCATCGCAAGAACGAACACAACATCTAGGGATAGGTGAATGAATGGTTCACGAGAGAGGTCAGGTTTGACATAGTTGAAGGAACTGGAGCGGGATCGCTCCTGCTGGGATAACAATTGCTTGCCAGGTCAACTGCAAATAGAGATACTACAGGAATATATTGTGCGGAAATTTAAACATGATGCAGGTTCCCTCTAGACTATGAAAAGTTGTCTTAAGACGGTTAAGGATGACTTCCTTAGACCATGATGTCCTGGGCCATGAATTGTTCAGTGAGAGATTCGCAGGCCATGAAATGCTATTCTCGGGCCATGGGGATGGTGCCTCCGAACTATGACTCCTTTGATTAATGATATGCAAATTTGAGAGATCATCGGTCCATGACATGGTGTCTTCCGGCTATGAGGATGATGCCTTTATACTATGACGCCTTTGGACAGGTTGGCAATATTTCAGCCCATGAAATGCAGTAATATGATTTCAACAAGACAAGGCTTAGTCTTGCGAAGTGGAGGGCAGAGCCTAGCCCGAAAGAAGAGCAAAGTTGATAATGTCAGAGAGACAACACTTAGTCTCGGTGAAATAATGTGAATTGGAGGCAGAGCTTAGCCTCATGCAGGTGAAGGCAAAGATTAGCCTTATGCAGATATGGAGGCAGAGCTTAGCCTTATGCAGATATGGAGGCAGAGCTTAGCCTCATGCAAATGCGGAGGTAGAACTTAACCTCATGCGGATGAGGGACATGGCTAAGTCCCATGAAAATGAACGCAGAGATTAGCCTTATACAGATATAGAGGCAGAGCTTAGCCTTGTGTAGAGGGAGGCAGAGATTAGACTTATGCAAATGAAGGCAGCGATTAGACTTATGCAAGGGGAAGGCAGAGATTTACCTCATGTAGAGTGAAGGCAGAGATTATCCTTATGCAAGGTGAAGGTAGAGATTAGCCTTAGGCAAAGGGAAGGCAGAGATTAGCCTCATGCAAGGTGAAGGCAGAGATTAGCCTTATGCAAAGGGAAGGCAGAGATTAGCCTTATGTAAGGTAAAGGCAGAGATTAGCCTTATGCAAAGGGAAGGAAGAGATTAGCCTTATGCCAGGAAACAGAATGGATATCAGATAGTAGCAGAATTTCTTAGCTGGCAGCAGATTTCGATAACGCGATTGTTGTGAGGATTGTCACTTTGTGGAATGTTTATCCTTTGTCCCTGCCTCAAAAGAAAAATTGTGAGTTCTGTAAAAGGGGAGGTTGGTTCGTATCCCCACTGGCTTTGCTTGACTCGCTTTGCCTGGCCTAAAGATCTGGTTTAAATCGTCGGGGTAGCGTTTGGCTAAACATAATTACCTTACAAGCAAACATGCATAGTTTTGTAAAGACATAGTGAAAAATTATATTTTAAGAAGTTTAGATGAACCAACGATCGTGACAAGATCTGAGACATTACAACCTCTTTTTCTATGGAATTTTGAGGGTCCTCCTCAAAATTATGCTCCAGTTAGATGGATTGGCATCTCTAATTGTTAAATATGCTGCGATCGGCTGACTACTCCGTCCATTTCAGTACTCTGTGGACCATGTAAGGACCCTTCCTGTTGGGAGAGAATTTTACTTTGGCTTCATCTTGATGCGGAAAGATCTTCTTCAACACCAGCTGCCCTGGTGTGAACTGTCTAGGCTTGACTCTTTTGTTGAAGGCTCTGGACATTCTGTTCTAGTAGAGTTGCCCATGACATACTGTGTTCATTCTTTTTCCATCTACGAGGCTAGTTGCTCATAACGACTCCTTATCCACTTTGCATTGCTTAGCTCAGCTTCTTGTATGATTCTCAAGGAAGGAATATCCACCTCGGCAGGAATAACAACTTCCGTACCATAAACCAGTAAGTAAGGAGTTTCCCCAATTGATGTGCGTACTGTGGTGCGGTATCCCAATAAGGAAAATGATAGCTTTTCGTGCCACTGTTTGTGATTTTCTACCATCTTTCTACAATCTTCTTGATATTGTTGTTGGCGGCCTCAACACATGCATTCATCTGAGGTCTATAGGCTGCGGAATTCTTGTGATTGAATTTGAAGGTCTCGCACATGGACTTCATCAGGTCGCTGTTGAGATTGGAAGCATTGCGGTGATGACTGATTCTGGAAATCTGAACCGACAAACAATCCGGCCGCGGACAAAGTCTGCCACTACCTTCTTAGTCATTGCTTTGTAAAATGATTCTTCGACCCATTTTGTGAAATAATCAATAGCTACCAAGATGAACTTGTGCCCGTTTGAGGTAGTGGGCTTGATCGGACCGATGACGTCCATCCCCCAAGCGGCGAATGGCTAAGGTGAGCTAGTTGCATTGAGCTTATTCGGTGGCACTTTTATCATGTCTACATGTACCTGACATTGGTAGCATTTCCGAACATACTTGATGCAGTCAGTCTCCATGGTCATCCAGAAATAACCAGCTCTAAGTATCTTTTTAGCCAAGACAAAGCCATTCATATGCTGGCTGCAGGTCCCAACATGTGTTTCTTCAAGTAGCTTAGAAGTTTCCTTTGCGTTAACACATCTCAGTAATCCCAAGTCGGGTGTTCCCCTGTATAGGGTTCCTCCACTATGAAAGAAACTATTGGACAACCTACGAAGCATATGCTTCTGTGTATGATTTGCATGGTCCGGATAATCTCCCTTTGCCAAGTATTTCTTGATGTCGTGGAACCAAGGTTTCTCATCTGCTTCCTCTTCAATTTGGGCGCAATATGCTGGCTGGCTACGGATCTCACTGGAATAGGATCAATGTAGTTTTTATCCAGATGTTGTATCGTGGATGATCTATGGCCAGTGCATCGGCAAACTCGCTCTGAACTCTAGGAACGTGCCGAAATTCTGTCTTTGTGAACCTTTTTCTCAATTTCTGCACATAGTGCAGATATGGCAATATCTTGGAATTCTTGGTGGCCCATTCTCCTTGTACTTGGGGTATAAGCAAATCTGAATGCCGATTACCAGAAGCTCTTGAATATTCATATCGATGGCCATGTTGAGCCCTAAGATGCAAGCTTCATACTCTGCCATGTTGTTGGTGCAAGAAAATCTGAGTTTAGCAGATGCCGAATAATGTTGGCCGATTTTTGATACCAAGACTGCTCCAACACCGATTCCTTTGAAATTTGCTACTCCGTCAAAAAACATCCTCCAGCCATCATAGGATTCAGGATGTCTTATCCTATGAACAATACTTCTTCATTGGGAAAATACATTTTCAGAGGTTTGTATTCTCCTCCCACAGGATTTTCAGCAAGATGATCTGCCAGTGCCTATCCCTTGACCTCTTTTTGAGTCACATAGACGATGTCGAACTCACTTAGCAGGATTTTCCACTTGGCCAGTTTGCTGGTAGACATAGGTTTCTGAAAGATATACTTAAAGGGATCCATCCTTGATATGAGGTATGTTGTGTAGGAACAAAAGTAGTGCCTCAGCTTCAGAGCGACCCAAGTTAGAGCGCAACAAGTATGTTCTAGTAGAGAATACCGTGCCTCGTATGGAGTGAAATTCTTACTCAGATAATAGATAGCCTATTTCTTTCTCCCTGTTCTCGTCATGCTGCCCCAAAATGCAGCCGAAAGCTCCATCTAGTACTGCGAGGTAGAGTAATAAAGGTCTACCTGGCTCTGGCGGAACCAAAACTGGTGGCGTCGATAGGTACTCCTTGATTATGTCGAAATACTTTTGACAATCCTCGGTCCATTCGGTTGCATCGTCTTTCTTTAACATCTTGAAGATCGGTTCACACTATGGACTGGGCTATGAACCGACTGATGTAATTTAGTCGTCCCAGAAAACTCTCTACATCCTTATTTTTCTTTGGTGGTGGTAGCCCCTGGATGGATTTGACTTTTGATGGATCCAGTTCTATTCCTCGGCGGCTGACAATGAACCCAAGCAATTTTCTGGCAGGAACCCCGAATGCACACTTTGCAGGGTTTAATTTCAAGTTGTATTTTCGTAACCTGTTGAAGAACTTCCTCAGGTTTGTTATATGATCTGTGGACTTCTTTGACTTGATGATGATGTCATCCACATGTACCTGTATCTCCTTATGTATCATGTCATGGAAGATAGTAGTCATAGCCTCATGTAAGTGGCCCCAACATTCTTTAGGACGAATGGAATCATCTTGTAACAGTATACTCCCCATGGCGTGATGAAAGCCATTTTTTCGGCGTCCTCCTCGTCCATCCAGACCTGATGGTAACCGACGAAGCAATCCATAAATGACTGGAGGCTCATGTTTGGCATAATTGTCGATTAGGATGTGTATGTTTGGAAGAGGGAAATCATCTTTTGGACTGGCTCGGGTGAGATCCCGGTAATCGACACAAATTCTGACCTTTCCATCCTTCTTTGGAACTTCCACGATGTTGGATAACCATGTTGGGTATTCAACCACCCTGAGGACCTTGGCGTTGATTTGTTTGGTGACTTCATCCTTGACTTTCAAACTCATGTCAGGCTTGATCTTCCGGAGCTTCTGCTTCACTGGTGGGCACATTGGATTAGTGGGAAACTTGTGAGCCAAGATAGATGTACTTAGTCCGGTCATATCATCGTATGACCATGCAAATATGTCTTCATACTCCTTCAGGAATCGTGTATACTCTTATTTTCTCTGGTGGTGACATGTGGATGCTGATGCGGGTTTCTTTGATAGTCTCTGAATCTCCCAAGTTGATTACCTCGGTCTCATCCAGATTGGACTTAGGCTTGTTTTCAAAGTCCTCTACTTCTCTGACGATTTCCTCAGGTATGATATCTTCTTCTTCTGAATCACTATCCTTTTGTTGCATTGTCTCATTGCATTCACAATCATCAGTTCATCAAGACAGGGAATAGTAATGATGTATAGATAAAAATATGAGAGAAAAATGATAACAATAAATACTGATTCATCGAAACATAAAAGTGATTTTCAATAATTTAAACAATTTTTTTGAATACTGGGGATTTTATTTAAAATAGAAAAATAAGGAAAGGAAATCATTTAGCAAATAAAAAAAACAGTGCTTGTTCAGCCTCGCTCCCCGGGACTCGTCGGGCCCTGGATGGTCTGACAGTCCAGATTCTGAGGAACGATCCCTTGCTTACAGCTTGGATGGTAGGGCCTTCCTCCTCCTCCTCCTCCTCCTCAACGATGACACAACAATCCACATCCTCGTCTTCCAATAATAAGTTCCTTAAGGCTGCTAATTCTTCTTCCTCCTTTGGTCCCCCTATCACGTCGGCTTGCTGGAAAGTCTGTTCCAGATGCGGTATGGGCTTCTCCAATGGATAGTAGGGACCGCGCCATGGTGGCGTCCAATCATCGTACTCTTTCCAAGTGTACTGGTATCCCAGGCCAAAGGTAGTATCGTGGCGCTTTAGCCGTATTGTCTTGGAAATGCCTTGAAGATTCTTACCGAGACCCTTGTTTGTATCTACAATTCATTATGCTTTCAATCTTACTACTCCACCACTTATCCTTGTCTATTGTGTTGACCCGTTCAATGTGGTGGTAAGTTTCTCCATCAAGCCTTCTTCTACCTTCAATTACTGGGATAGTCTGGCGACTGTAGATGGCGTTGCTCGCATCCCCATGGATAATGACTTCCTGATGATTCCACTCGAATTTTACCGCCTGATGCAAAGTTGAGGCCACATCCCCAGCGGCATGTATCCATGGTTATCCTAGTAACAGATTATAGGACGCGGATATATCTAACACCTGAAATTCAACCTCAAACCATGTAGTCCCCATCTGCCAACAGATATTGATTTCTCCAATGGTAGACCTTTGAGACCCATCGATAGCTTTTACATTCATGGATCCTTCTCGTATGTCGTACAGACCCTTGCCTAACCTCTTAAGTGTTCTCAATGGGCAAACGTTAAGACTGGACCCTCCATCAATCAGAACCCTAGTAATGAAGTAATCTTCACATTGCACGGTAATATGTAGTGCCCTATTGTAACTCAAGCCTTCCGGTGGTAATTCATCCTCGTGGAAAGTAATCTTGTGATTTTCTAATACCTGCCCCACCATGTTAGCCATCTCTCCACTTGTGATGTTGTTAGGTACGTAAGCTTCATTCAACACTTTCATCAGAGCACTCCTATGTGCTTCTAAATTCTGCAGCAATGATAATATGGATATCTAGGCCGGAGTGTTATTCAGATGATCTATGATCGAGTATTCCCTGGCTTATATCTTCCTCCAGAGGTCATCTGGTCCTGTCTCAATGACGGGAGGTCTGTTTGCTGGATTCTCCCAAGTGTTCAGACGTGTAGACCCTTCTAGTCCTGGTCATCCCCTGTGCAGCACTAACTTCTTCTACCTTGACCTTTCCCTTCCTTCTAGCTTCAGCTACGTAATCCCAGGGCACGATATTAGTGTTGAAATGCGGTGTAGTTGATACTATCACTGTAATTGGTGTGGCTACCTTTACTTCAAATGGAATAGGAGTCACTACAGGTGGTGCTATTTCAGCCTTGAATGGTGCGAGCGTATCTGTAGGCGCTGATATCTCTAACTCGAACCGGTCTGATGTAGTCACCTCAGCCTCTCCTGACGGCTATCTCTGCACTATGATGGGATTGAGTGTAATTGTTGGCTTCTTAGGGTCATCACCTTCTTTGATTAACCCGATTGACCCTTCTGGGTCCCATTCTTTATCTATTTCTATAACATTGACACCTCCACCCCTGTGATCTGGGAGGGGGTTATTGCGGACATTACGAGTATCTTCCTTTGCCTGGATGATTTTATTGTCGATCAGGTTCTGGATCTTATCCTTCAACGAGCGGCATTCATCGATGGTATGTCCTTTCATGCTGGAATGGTATGCACAGGTTTTGTTCGGATTGACCCATTAGGATGGATTCTCTGTGGTCACTACAGGGATAGGGGTAACGAACCAACAACTTTCAACCTTTCATACAGCTGGTCAATGGGCTCGGCAATGGTGGTATATTGTTTGGGTGGCCTGCGGTCAAAGTTGGGTCGAGGTCTTGGGAAATTTTAGCGAGATGGAGGTGACTGAAAGTGAGACGGTTAGGAGTTGTATGTGTGATAGGCAGTGGCTGGTTGTGAATATCTTGGAGATGTGGGTTGATATGTAGGTGGAGGTGACGGTTGATATGTAGGTGGAGGTGCTTGGTATGCAAGTGGAGATTTGGGTCCCTGTGCAACCATTACTGCTCCTATGTCTTTCTTCTTGGATATACCACCGAATTGCAGTGCTTTGTTGGTAGCTTGTAGTATTTCAAAATTTGTGACCATCCCACTCTTGATGCCCTCTTCAATCCTTTCACCCAGCTTGATGATGTCAGAGAACTTGTGATTTTCAATTACTATCAGTCTTTCATAATATTGCGGGTCTTGTCCCCCGACGAAGAATTTGTTCATCTGTTCTTCATCTAATGCCATCCTAACCTTGGCCGCTTCTGACCTCCAACGAGTGGCATACTCGCGAAAGGTTGCAATGGGTTTCTTTTTGAGATTCTGGATGTAAAATATGTCCGACGCATTTTTCATGTTGAACCTGAATCGGGTCATGAAATCCGAGGTCATACTCACCCAATTAGGCCACTTCTTTGGGGTCTTGGCTGATTTACCAAGACAAGGCATCCCCTGTGAGGCTCCTCATGAACAATTTCATCCGAATCTTTTCGTCTCTTCCAACTCCGAACAGTTTGTCACAATAGGTCCTCAAATGGACCCTGGGATCACCAGTACCGTCGAACATCTCGAACTTGGGAGGTTTGTAACCCTCCGGTAGTTCTACATCAGGTTGCATACAGAAATCTTCATAGTTCAATCCTTAGATCCCCTTAACCCTTACATGCCTTGAACTCGGCTAGTCAATTTTTTGAGTTCTTCGGCCAAGTTCATGATAAGCAGGTCTTTATCAATGGATTCCGGTGTGTAAGAAATGGGTTGGGTGGAGTGAGGTAGAGTCTCCACGTATATGGGGTTGTTCTGGTGGCCTGGTGCTTGAGCATAAAGGTGATTGATGTGTGTCTAGATTCATAGTTTTAAGCATTATATACCTTACATTTTATGTACTTTTGTGATAAAAATACACGTTATATGTGCATAATGAAGTCTATTTCATGTGTAGGTGAACTGGAGATGGAAGCCGAGCTAAATGGGTGCATAAACGTCAAAAATACACTCAAGAGACAAAAAGGAGTGACCCGGGCCATACCCAGGCGTTTGGCCCCTAAAGCCAGGCATGCCCAGGCTTTAAGGGGGAGTTTGGCCCTTAAGGCCAGGGTGACCCTGGTGTTAGCCAGGCGTTTGACCCCTAATGCCAGTCACCCAGGCGTTAAGGGGGCGTTTGGGGCTTAACGCCTATGTACCTGGTCCAGTCAACTCCGAGTTTTAAAGGTTTTTAAGTCTTTCCCGGTTGGAATAGAAGTCTCTTACACGTTTAGGGTTTATCCCAAACATATAAATAGACCCAAAAACACAACTTTGGGGGGAGGATGTCATTTTTGGAGAGAATATACACACAAGATCATTGAAGAAGCAAAGGATTATCAATTTTCTTCATCTTAATCTAGTATTTTCCATTTATGCAAAACTTATGCAATTGTGTAATTCTAGTATGAGTGGATAACACTCATTGTTTTGGGGTTGTGGTTTAGCCATGAATATTATTATTTGATAATTACTTAACCTTGATTATAGTTCGCTCAATATATGATCGTTTCTTCAATTCTGCGTTTAATTTCTTAATTGTTTTGCCAGCAATTAGGTTCTACATACTATCTATGTTATGCTTGGGAAAGCCGTATATAGATTAGTGAAGAATTGAAGAGAGCGAGATATTAACCCTTCAGGAGAGCGGATTTGTGGTTAGGATAGAAATATACCTAGTCCCCGTGCTTAATTAAACATCGTAATCTTAGTGCGTTCTGATAGATTAATTTCAGAGGAATATAGGCGTTAATCTATTGAGAATAGGCGAGTAGTACTTTGGGAGAAGGCTACGAGAGCAATTATCGATTAATTAGAAACCATGAGTGAATTATATGAAAGGGAGAGTTAATTAGAATGCATTATTAATGGTGAATTGATCACAACCCTGGAATATTTGTCTCTATTGAATACATAACAATAATCTCGTTACTTGATAATTAGTTCATATAATCGCAGAATAAATTTGTTATATTCTTGGATTTTGTTTTGGCTCGATTAAATAGCAATTAGAGTGATTCAATAAGTAGTTTATGCAAGTCCCTGTGTGTTCGACATTCGATTTAACATTATATTACTTTCTACGACCACGTATACTTGCGTGTGTGATTTGGACCAACAAGTTTTTCGGCCCGTTGCCGGGGACTTGAATATAGACTACTTTTTAGTTACTTTCTTTAATTGTTTATTTCATTGAGTCTAACATCACATGATTTTTTCTCTAATATCAGGAACTTCGAGTGAATGCGTAGGGTCAGAAGCCAGGATAGACTTGACGGCTTTGACCCCGAACCTGAGAGATCATTTCACAGGAGTTGCGAGAAGCAAGAGATACAGACAATCTTCAGGACTTCATCCGATTTCCTTTGAACATGGCAGAGGAACAACACATGGCGGTTCAGGAGGTGGCAATGCCAAGAATTGATAATGTCACCTCCAGCATCATGAAGCCCAGAATCACTGGGCACTTTGAGCTGAAATAGAGCATGATCCAACTACTTCATGCAAACGGGCAGTTTTTGGGTCTTCCACACGAGGATCCACAGCAACACATTTTGAAATTCTTGGTGATTAGTGATACTTATATCACTAACAGGTTCACGCCAGATTATGTGAGGCTCACGCTTTTCCCATTCTCTATATTGGGCGAAGCAAAGCGATGGTTAAAGGCAGAACCAGCTAATTCCATCACAACATGGAACGATCTGGCGAGAAAATTTCTGGCAAGGTTCTTCCCTTCAGGAAAGACCGCAAATATCAGGAGTGAGATAGTCTCCTTTAGGAAGAAAATAGGTGAATCGTTATATTCAACATGAGGTTCAAGGGGATACTCAGAGACTGTCCTCATCACAATCAGACAAACGAAGTGTTAGGCACTTTCATTGAATGACTCCATCCGCAGACAAAAATTGTGGTAGATGCAGCAACTGGAGGTCAGGTGTTGGATAAGAATTATGATGAAATATTTGCATTACTGAATAAATTCTCCAAAAGAAATCGAGATTGGCAAGGTGAGATGGGGAGAAATATGGTTCAGAAATCACCAGGGGTTCTTGAACTAGATGTGGTTTTAGCATTGTCAGCCCAAATTTCCACATTGACTAACCAAGTCAATCAGATGAACCTGATCATTAACAAGCAACAATCTCAACCAGTGCAACAGGTCCAACCAGTGCAACAGATTCAGGTATCTTGTAAAGTCTATGGAGAGGGTCATTCAAGTGGGTTATGCCCAGTTAATCCAGAGTCTGTCTACTTTGTGGTAACGCTAATAGGGGACAAGAAAATCAATATGGAAACACCTATAACCCTAACTAGAGAAACCACCCAAACTTCTCTTGGCGTGGAAATCAGAGCACTCAGCATAATTACAGGCATCCAACACCTCAACAGCAGTACAAACCACCTCAGGCTGAACCATCAGCGAGCCTTGAGGATATTATGAAGAGAATGATGAATGACCAACTTACTTTCAATCAGAAAATAATGGTTGATCACCAAGCCCAGACTGTAGCCATGAGAAACTTAGAACGTCAAGTGGGGCAACTCGCCAGTTCTCAAAATACCCGACCAACGGGGGCTCTTCCAAGTGACACTGAAGCTAATCCTAAAGCACCTGTTAATGCTATATTATTGAGGAATGGGAATAAATTGGAGACAGTCCAGCCCAGTCAGAGAAAATAGGTAAATTTGATGAGAGATCAACCACTATTGAATCAACTTCAGACAACCTGAAAGAATCAGATAAGCCAGCAAAGGAGGCGAGTGCTGAGCAACCCCCACCATTTGTTGCAAGGCCACCCCCTCCATTCCCTCAAAGGTTTCAAAAGGTGAAAGATAATGCAGTATACAAAAAGTTTCTTGATCTCTTGAAGCAGGTACAAATCAATATTCCACTAGTAGACATTCTGCAGGAGGTACCCAAATATGCTAAGTATATCAAGGACATTGTGGCCAATAAACGAAGGCTGACTGAGTTCAAAACAGTGGCACTGAGGAAGTTATCTCAAGAATTCAAAGCAAGCTACCTTAGAAATTAAAAGATCCGGGTAGATTTACTATCCAAATCTCAATTGGTAAGCATGCAGTCGGGCGAGCTCTGTGCGATCTTGGGACAAATATTAATTTGATGCCACTATCTGTGTTCAAGCAGTTGGGATTGGGTGAACCATGCCCAACAACAGTGATTTTACAATTGGCTGACCACTCCCTAGCCCATCCTGAGGGAGTAATTGAAGATGTACTGGTTCAGGTGGGATCATTCATATTCCCAGCTGATTTCATTATCTTGGACTGAGCCTGATTTGGAAGTCCCATTTATTTTGGGGCGTCCATTCCTAGATACAGGCCGAGCTATTATCGATGTGTGTGAAGGGAAAATGAAAATGCGCGTTGGTGATCGAGTGGAGGTGTTTAATGTTTATAAGGCACTCAAGTTACTTGTCCACTATGAAGAATTATCCATGATTTCTGTAGTGTAAAGCAAATCGGAGTCCATGGTTCCCTACATGGATCCTATTGACCCTCTTGAGCGAGTGTTGGTTGGGGATGTAGAAGACTGTGAGGATGAAACAAGGGAAGATATTGAGAAAATTCTTGAGGTGTCCTGCAGTTACCTCCACAGGGTAGGAAAATTTGAAGAGTTGAATAAGCCTGTTACTCTAACCCTTCCTAAGCAATCTATTGAAGAGGCTCCAAAGCTGGAACTCAAACCTCTTCCAGCACATTTACGCTATGCCTATTTGGGGAACTCTGAAACATTGCCCGTGATCATCTCACCCAGCTTGACCAATACACAAGAACATAAATTGCTTAGGGTACTTCGTGAGCACAAAAAGGCAATTGGGTGGACCATCGCAGATATTAAAAGTATCAGTCCATCATTTTGCACGCATAAAATATTTTTGGAAGATGGAATTCGCCCGAGTGTTGAGCAGCAAAGGAGACTGAATCCCATTATGAAAGAAGTAGTGAAGAAAGAAGTCATAAAATTGCTGGATGTAGGCATCATCTCTCCTATCTCTGACAGCAATTGGGTGAGCCCGGTTCAAAGTGTACCCAAAAAGGGAGGGATGACCGTGATTGAGAATGAGAAAAATGATCTAATTCCTAACTGCACTATCACGGTTTGGAGAGTTTGCATAGATTATCGAAGGCTCAACAAAGAAACCCGCAAATATCATTTTCCACTCCCATTCATTGATCAAATGCTGGACAGGTTAGGAGGGCATGGATATTATTGTTTTCTGGATGGGTATTCAGGTTACAATCAAATTGTCATATGCCTAGAGGATCAGGAGAAGACCACCTTTAATTTACCTTATGGCACCTTCGCCTTCAAGCGAATGCCATTTGGTCTTCGCAATGCACCAGTCACCTTCCAAAGATGTATGATGGCGATTTTCACCGACATGGTGGAAAAATTCGTAGAAGTGTTTATGGATGACTTCTCAGTCTTTGGGGCATCTTATGATGACTGTTTGAAAAACCTTAGCATGGTGTTGGCCCGTTGTGAAGAAACGAATCTGGTGTTAAATTGGTAGAAGTGTCACTTCATGGTGGAGGAAGGCATTGTCTTGGGTCACAGAATATCTAAAAGTGGCATTGAAGTTGATAAGGCAAAAGTGTAGGCAGTTGAGAAACTACCTCCATCAAATTTAGTGAAGGGTGTCCAGAGTTTCTTGGGACATGTAGGATTTTATAGGCGCTTTATTAAAGATTTCTCTAAAATTGCTACTCTATTGTGCAGGTTGCTGGAAAAAGATATCAAGTTCAATTTTGATGCACCCTGCCTGAAGGTATTTGAGGAGCTCAAGAAGAAATTGGTAACTGGCCCCATAAGTGTTGCACCTGATTGGTCACTACCATTTGAACTTATGTGTGATGCAAATGACCATGTAATTGGGGCAGTGCTAGGCCAAAGGTAAGACAAGATGTTTTATTCCATCTAATATGCGAGTAAGACCCTCGATGATGCACAACATAATTAGACCACCACTGAAAAGGAGCTGTTAGCTGTGGTGTGGGCCTTTGAAAAATTCCGAGCATACTTGGTGGGCGCAAAAGTTATTGTCCACACAGATCACGCAGCAATCAGGTATTTATCTACAAAGAAAGAGTCTAAATCTAGATTGATGCGCTGGATTTTATTGTTGCAGGAATTTGATGTGGAGATAAGAGATCGAAGGGACACTGATAACCAAGTAGCTGACCATCTGTCAAGGCTAGAAAATCATGATCATGTTGAGGAGGGTGGAGATATTAAAGAAGTCTTTCCTGATGAGAAACTTTTTGCTATCACCCAAGACCCTCCTCCGTGGTATGCCGATTATGTGAATTATTTGGTGAGTGGGGTACTTCCCCCGAAAATAAAATCTGAAGCAAGGAAAAGGTTCTTACGCGATGTGAAATTTTACTACTGGGATGAGCCCTACCTGTACAAAGAATGTGGTGATCAGTTAATGAGGAAATGCATTCCTGATGTAGAAGTGGAACGGGTGTTGTACGATTGTCATGCATCACCATATGGAGGCCATCATGGTGGAGATCGAACGGCAGCAAAAGCGCTACAATCTGGGTTCTTTTTGCCAATACTATTCAAAGATGCCCACGCATTTGCTAAAATGTGTGACCAATGCCAGCGAACAGGAACAATAACAAGGAAGCACGAGATGCATTTGAATAATATCTTGGAGGTAGAGATTTTTGATGCATGGGGGATAGATTTTATGGTTCCATTCCCATCATCTAGGGGACATAAATACATTTTGCTAGAAGTTGACTAC
Source organism: Nicotiana paniculata (assembly GCA_005239505.1). NCBI lineage: Eukaryota > Viridiplantae > Streptophyta > Magnoliopsida > Solanales > Solanaceae > Nicotiana > Nicotiana paniculata. The sequence continues at coordinate 81,521 of ML347599.1, forward strand.
GTGTCGAAATGGGTGGAGGCAATTGCATTGCCGACGAATGATGCCATGGTTGTCGCTGCGTTTGTGAAGAAGAATATATTCTCTAGATTTGGTACTCCACGAGCCTTGATTAGTGATGAAGGAACCCATTTTTGCAATCGGTTGTTGAGTAACCTTTTAGCTAAATATGGGGTCCGTCATCGAGTTGCAACATCATATCACCCTCAAACTAGTGGCCAAATAGAGGTATCCAATCGAGAAATCAAGCAAATACTAGAGAAAACGGTGAGTGTGAACAGGAAAGATTGGGCTACTAATTTAAATGACGCTTTATGGGCATATAGAACAACATAAAAAATACCAATTGGGGCATCACCGTACAAGCTGGTCTATGGGAAGGCGTGTCACCTGCCCGTAGAGCTTGAACACAAGGCGTATTGGGCCATCAAGAAGTTAAACATGAACCTTGAAGCCGCGGNGTACTATTATTCAATTCTAGGCTTAGACTGTTTCCTGGAAAGCTGAAATCGAGATGGTCAGGCCCGTTTGAAATAGTGAGAGTCACTCCATATGGTGCACTTGAATTGCGATCTATACATGGTGAAAGAACATTTTTAGTGAATGGGCATAGAGTCAAACCTTTTTGGGGTGGTACCGTAAATCGTGAGAAGACCAAATTCGTGCTCGCTGATGACTGAGGCGAGGTTCTGCGTCATGGCTTGACTCTAAATCAGGCGCTTCATAGGAGGCAACCTATTGACTTGTTGTAATCGTCGTGCCACGACATTAACTAAGGCGCTTATTGGGAGGCAACCCAATACTTAGTTAAATCTTAACATAGCTTGAAGAATTTCATATAATTATAGGTACTAACGAGCTTGCGAGTGCATTCAAGTGAAAGGAGCAATGTTCTTGCATGACGGAAGGTGAGACGAAGGCCAGGGGGTACCTGGCGATACATCCCTAACGCCTGGAAAACGCTAGGGCAGGCTGGGTGTTTCAGCCCTAACGCCTGGCAAACGCCAGGGCAGGCTGGGGGTTTCAGCCCTAACGCTTGGAAAACGCCAGGGTAGGCTGGGCGTTTGGGATCCAACGCCTGGATAACGCTAGTGGGTGCGGGATTTAAGACTAAAACGCACGCCTAACTCCAGGTAAGTATCTTCTTCTAATTTATTCATCTCCCATCTCCCTCTCAAGCAAGAGTTTGCTCCCAAGAACACAAACAACAACGAATTGCTCTCAAACTCACACTACAACTCATAGATTACCCACACATCTACACACCCAGTTAAACTCTTCACCCACACATCTGCACACCCACGACACACACAAGTCTGCACAGGCTCAATTTCGGGGTTCACCTCATCAAATTAGCACTCATCAATCGTTGAGGTATGATTTTATCCCTATTCTATGTAAATTCGACTTGGGTGTTACATTTATATATGGTGTAGCCATGATTCATGGTGGTTCCTTATGGGTTTATGAATTTTATGGTCATATTGTATGATGTTTTGCATCCCAATCCCCGAAACCCTCTAGGAATGGGTTGAATTTGTTAAACTAAGTGGTAGTATGGAACCCCACCCAGATGTGGGTACATGAGGCAGTCCCTCAATTCCATAAGAGCTCTCATGGCATTGTGCACGCCAAGTGCTCGATATAATGCCTCAATGGAAATACATATCCCATTTGGAGGCCGAGTCTTAGGGAAACATCCCACTAGTATCATGCATTGTCAATTCCATGAAATGTTAAGTGTGAAAAGGCTCAAGAGAAACCCTTTGGGTCAATTATTCATTAATGTACCAAGGTGAAGTCTGAGTAACCTTTGGAAAGCTTTTGTACACACTTTGTGACACCCACTTACTACTGATCATATGTGCAGCAAAAATAATGCTACCCAGAAGATCCACTGGCAAGGGGAAGGCCACGTCTTCGGCCCCAGCTAAAAGCAAAGCAAAACCCCCACAACCCCAAAAGAAAAAAAAAGGAGGGGATGCTACTTCCAGTATGACTGGTGAGGAAACAGTAGCTGTTGTCGCTGCTATGAGACAGCGACCCACTGGTGAATGGGAATATGGTCTCAACAGCATACCAGTGCAATCCAGGAAATGGTATGCACGTCGCAAACCGAAGCATGTTCACCCTGAAGGGGCCATTAAGGAAGAGAGTCTAAGATCAAAATTTCCAACGATTTGGCAGAGCATCCATGAGTTGGGGCTGGGATATGTGTTCAGAAACAATGGTGACCTCAACCTCAACTTAGTCCAAGAATTCTACGCAGGGTTTGACCCTAAGGAAAAGAACGGATTGGTGCCAATTAGTGGGCACTTGGTAGATTTTTCGGCCAAGGCCATATGTAATTTACTAGGTGCACCAAATGTTCCGGTGGAGACTCTAGAGCAATTGATCCGCCATCCCAACTATAGAGAGGTGAGGCACACACTTTGTGGGGTTGATTCCAGGGCTTCTTGGATTTGGGATAGAGCCACAAATCGTCATAAAGATTTCCAAAGAAGAAAATGAAGGCTGAGACCCAGGTGTGGCTTAAAGTGATTAATGCACGGATACTACCATGCAACCATGACACCTTAATCACCCGAGAGAGGATTTTTGTGCTCTACTTCCTCATGAAGGGGCAGAGGGTGAGTGTGGGCCAACTGATGCGCTATCAAATGGGGTTGGTGGGTTCGAGCAATAGAATTGATCGAATACCATTCCCAAATTTCATAGCTCAGTTCTTGCTAAATGAGAATGTAGCGGTTGAGCCCAACTTTGACCATACCATTGATCAATTCCAACGAGAGACTGACATCTCTGGCCTAAGATTGAAGGAAGATCCCTCCCTGACCAATGCAGAGCGCAATGTGCAGGATGATAGCTTCATGGCCCATCTTTATGGGACGATGGATTTGCAGTTGCGAATAGGAGGTCGATCGCCGTCAGTTGATGAGAGAGTTCAATTGGATCAGAGGTACCCACTCAATGCTCATGCGCTGCAGATGATTGGAGCAGGTGAGGGATACAGGCTCCCTGATGATGAGGATATCAACACTCCTGACGACTCTGATGCAGAGCCGATGCGCTCAGATGAGGAAGATGATGAAGAAGATGGGCTTGAGGAGGAGTAGAGAGCGTCAGATGATGACGATGCTGAATGATCAGGGAGTTTCTTGTACCTTGCTTCTATTACTGCTTTTGTCTCTATATAATGCACTGGGGACAGTGCATGGATTAAGTGTGGGGTGTGTATGTTATATTTTGGTCTACTTACAAATTGTGGAATTGTTGTACCGTATGTGGGTTTGTATTGTAGTTTTGTATTCATGATAGTAAATGATTTTCTTTCTTTTAAGTTTTTGTAGTTGTGTTTTATATATATATATATATATATATATATATATATATATGTGAACTTTTCCTGATGATGGATTTCCTAGACAGCTCTCTTGAGGGAAGTAAATCTAAAGAAAATACCAAAAAGATTTTTTTTAGGTAGTGTAGTAATTCCCCCTTGGTTTTTATTTTGACCACGGTTCTTTTCCAAGGGTGTAACTTGAACTGGGTAAGTTAAATTAATTTTGTTTTTGTTTAGAGTAGTTAGGAAGAAACTGAGTAAATTAGAGATACCCTATGACATGTTTGATGCCGGCATATTAGGTGATGACATACATTATGTTTTCCCTGATATTTGGTTTGACATGTGATGCCTGAGTAAAAAANAGCTCAGTTTTTTGACTTGTATTCTACATAGTGTAATATTACTTAATTCTCTCAACTTTGTGTGTTTTCTTAACTTGAGAGTTGAATAAAAACGTTATGATTGAGTCATGTGCAATGTGTGAGTGAGGTTTAGTGATTTTCTATGCTATCCTGTGTAGTCTAGAACTTGCCCCGTGTGTTAATCGAAGCGAAATTGTAGGTTATGCTAGTCTAGGGGATGACGTAGGCATTTTCTTGCTTGATCATGAATGTGCTTGTCACATAAGAATTATATTTTCCATTGCTAGCCCCTTTGACCCTTTAGACCTTTCTTTGGTACTCGCATTACAAGCCATACCCCTATTTTGTTTTTAAATTGAGATTTTTGCACCTTTTCCTCCTAAAGGCACTTAGTCGCTAAAAGAAGTAAGGAGGGATATTGGGAAATATTTTTTGAGTGGAGCCATGGAAAGGCCTGTTAGTGCACTAAAAAAATTGTATTCAAAAGTCACTAGCCATTGATTTTTCATGTATGGAGTGTGTGTAGGAAAGAAGAAAAAAAAATGTACAAAAAGATACACACCTCCAAATTTTATTAGTTTTTGCTAGTGAGAGTATAGAAGTGCTTAATTGAAAAAGGGCTATATTGAATATGAATTGTGGAAAGGGAATTGGTTGAGAAGAATATATGTTGATTTGTGAAAGTAGTGTATTAAAGTGCTTAGGAGAGTTAGTCACTATTCCTAAAAATATCCTACCCGTCCCTTAGCCTACATTACAACCTTAAAAGTCCTAATTGATCCTAGATTTGGCTAACTTAAATTAGTGGATATCTACACTACGGGCAAGCATATGGTATGACCACGGGATGCATATGAATTCTTTGTGAGAGTGAGTGAATTTGTTCAATTGTGTGATGTCCTTAAATAATGTTCAAAAGTATATTTGAATGTGTGGACTAGATATATTCACTCTCTTGTTGTTGGTGAGGGCACATGATCTCATGAACGACTGGTAATATTTTAATTTTCTTGTTGGGTAGGTGCGTGAATGGAGAGGGCTTAGTAGTTGCAAGTGGACTCTTGAGGTTGGGTGGTTGCAATTAGGTTGTCGATATGATTGATTAAATTGTTATGCTTGGGCATGTCTAAGGAAGGGAAAGAATGTGAAATTTTGTATGTTTATACTTGATTGCCGGTATCGATCATAGTTAAGAGGTAATGTGTGTGATTGAAAAGTAAAATACTCCTTGTTAATGAAATGTGTATGTGTTGAAGGATATTGCTCGAGGACGAGCAAGAGTCTAAGTGTGGGGTGTTGATGCGTGGCTAGAATTCATAGTTTTAAGCATTATATACCTTACATTTTATGTGCTTTTGTGATAAAAATACACGTTATATGTGCATAATGGAGTCTATTTCATGTGTAGGTGAATTGGAGATGGAAGCCGAGCTAAATGGGTGCATAAACATCAAAAATACGCTCAAGAGTCGAAAAGGAGTGACCCGGGCCATACCCGGGCGTTTGGCCCCTAAAGCCAGGCATGCCCAGGCGTTAAGGGGGCGTTTGGACCTTAAGGCCAGGGTGACCCCGGCGTTAGCAAGGCGTCTGACCCCTAACGCCAGACCCAAGCATTAAGGGGGCATTTGGGGCTTAACGCCTGGGTGCCTGGTCCAGTCAATTCCGAGTTTGAAAGGTTTTTATGTATTTCCCGGTTGGAATAGAAGTCTCCTACACGTTTAGGGTTTATCCCAAACATATAAATAGACCCAAAAACACAACTTTGGATGGAGGATGTCATTTTTCGAGAGAATATACACACAAGATCATTGAAGAAGCAAAGGATTATTAGTTTTCTTCATCTTAATCTAGTACTTTCCATTTATGCAAAACTTATGTAATTGTTTAATTCTAGTATGAGTGGCTAACTCCCATTGTTCTGGGGTTGTGGTTTAGCCATGAATATTGTTATTCGATATTAACTTAACCTTGATTATAGTTCGCTCAATATATGGTTGTTTCTTCAATTCTGCATTTAATTGCTTAATTGTTTGGCCAACAATTAGGTTCTACATACTATCTATGTTATGCTTGGGAAAGCCGTATATAGATTAGAGAAGAGATGAAGAGAGCGCGATATTAACCCTTCAGGGGAGCGTATTTGTGGTTAGGATAAAAATATACCTAGTCACCGTGCTTAATTAAACATCGTAATCTTAGTGCGTTTTAATAGATTAATTTCATAGGAATATAGGCGTTAATCTATTGAGAATAGGCGAGTAGTACTTTGGGAGAAGGCTACGAGAGATATTATTGATTAATTAGCAACCATGAGTGAATTATATGAAAGGGAGAGTTAATTAGAATGCAATATTAATGGTGAATTGATCACAACCCTGAAATATTTGTCTCTATTGAATACACAACAATAATCTCGTTACTTGATAATTAGTTCATATAATCGTAGAATAAATTAGTTATATTCTTGGATTTAGTTTTGGCTCGATTAAATAACAATTAGAGTGATTCAATAAATAGTTTACGCAAGTCCCTGTGGGTTCGATATTCGATTTAAAATTATATTACTTGCTACGACCACGTATACTTGCGTGTGCGATTTGGACCAACAGTGATCGTTGGTGGAATTTTGTGGTTCAGGAGCGATTGGTGGGGTGTTTCGGGGGGTATGGAAGGTGTTTTGTTGGTATTGTGGTGGGAGGGTTTNTGCGGGGTTTTGAGTGTTCGGGTGGCTGACATCCGGAACATTAAGTGAGAAGGACAAGGTCGCTAGGTTCTGAACATGTTCAAGTTCCCCTTGAAGTTTCAATAGCCTTTTTTAAAGTTGTGACACAACATCATTCTGTACATGAGTACCCCGACTGTCAGAAGCTCCTGTATGTTCAACTGGTGTTGTGTTTTCCTGTCTAATGTTACTCAAGTCTTCAATCTTGCCTTTGACTTTGCCTTTAGGTGGAGTAGGAGGAAGAGAAGGTGGAGGGCCCCTGGATCTTGTATGATATGCTGATGATGCTAGAATGCACGAACCAACCTTTGGGGAAGAGGAATAATCAAAGAAATAAAATAAAAACAAAAGGTAACAAGTCAGTGAGGATCATGAGAAAAATATTTGCAGTATTTAAACACATATTGCAGAATTGTAAACGCGCGTCTTAATTTGGGAGCCTCTTTGTGCCCGAGGTAGTCCTAGCGATAAGTTGATTTGGAGAACTTAGATGCCAAAATGCCTCATTTCATTAATGTAAATAGGTGAATCCCAAAACGATACTAAAATAACAAATAGGAAATAATTCACTAATGGCACTCGACCTTATTACATTTATGAAAGCAAAAAGGTAAATCTAGCCTATTTGGTCCCAGAAGGACCTTCCCCAGATTCAATATTCTTGATTCCATCGAACAAGTTCCCAGCTCGCACAGTCCCAGCAGCAGGTATGCTCTAGCCAGGTGTCCTCCTTCATTCCCCTCAGCGTTCTGGCAATCCTCGATCCTTTTGATGACTTTGCCTTCTAACTCCACTATACCTCACTCCAGATATTCCAGCTTCCTATTGGAGAGGACAACCATCTCTTTCCATTCCTCGATCAGCCTCGTGTTGGTATCATGTATTTCCCCGTGCTCGTTCTCGGAATCGTAGATCCTTTTGCGCAGCCGGTTGTTCTTGACCTGAGCCTCGGCATCCTCGTCTATGATTCTATTGCCTCGGCTGATTCCCGGCCTCACTATCACGTCCAGGTCGTCTTCCAACCATGCCTGGTAAAAAGTTGCACATCCTGCATGGTACCTGTCTGGTTCAATAGTATTCTTCTCCATGATGATTTTGCAATGCCACAAGTGTTGAGCTTGGCACTTGTAGGGAACGTCGTCGTCTTGGAAATCTGCTCTGAAGTGACCCATCTTGGAAACCCTTGGTACAACTTGTTTTCTTCCTGCCTGCCTGCCTCATGACTTGGAGAGGAACATAGGGATATATACCTCTCAACCCGATCAGCACTAAGTATGGTGCATATCTGGATCTGATGATAAATTCATCCGTCGGGAACCACTCGAACATCCATTACACCTGTTCATCGGTTAGATTATCAAAGAATTCCACCCACTCCTTGGCGATTTCCGACTGAGCAAATCTGTCCGGAATGTAAGTCATCCGCTTTGGGTGATGGAAAGCAATGTGATCATTCCAAGCCCTTCACAGAAGTTCTTGGCGATATTGGCCTTTTTGAAGGTGTTCCAGGAGCCATAACTGCAGCAACAAGTTGCAACCCTCAAAATGTTTTACTCCTCATTGACAATGCTCCAAGGCTCGGTAAATATCAGCTAAGATCATAGGGACAATGCTGAGGGTTTGCCCATCGATCCCTTCCATCAAGGCCCTGGTTACCATGGTTAGCCTGGTATGAATCCTTTTCTTCTTTGTCGGGAACACTATCAAGCCCAAAAAGCACACGATAAACATGAATACCCTGCGGTGGATGTGACCCAGAGATGTGATGGAAAACGCGTCACGATAGGTACAGTATGATTTGCTGTGTCCGTATCTTTCATCCAAGTACTCGAAAGGTATGTAAGATTGTTGCAAACACTCCAATTCAGCATTCTTCTTCAACCCCATCATTTTCAGAAAACCTTTGCCCATGCGGTTCTCAGGTACCAGCAACTCATGGCTTTCCCAAGCTATCCCAGCAAGTCCTCCTATTTCTTCTAAGAGCGGCGTCATTTCAATAGTCCCAAAGCGGAATACAACTCTTTCACTATCCCAAAACAAAGTGGCAGCCTCAATCAGCATTTTGTTCGGCTAGATGTCCAGAAGAGAAGGTAAATTTCCCAGATGCTTCCTCACGTGTTTCTTATCACTTGAAGGAAGGTCTGCCCACCAGTCTAGGAGAATTGGTGGGATCTTGCTGACCATACCGAATCTGGGGACCTCGTGCCTCATTTTCTGCGAGACAAAAATGGTTAGGCCCTTTCCCCTATCAGACTCGACTATTTATACACTTATGATTAGCATACATGCATTTAGTTCTCCAAATTAATGCAAAGAACGTGATCGTGTCCGTTTGGATTATAAAAACCGCGGTGGACTTTTGGATAAGGCTGTCTTAAAGGGTTTTTGTGTGGACGACACATTATACCAGCTAGGTTTGACCATGATGCATGCACAATATAACAAGAGTAATATTTATATGGGGTTTTAGACCGGTACCCCTGAGCGGACAACTCGAGGGGGAAAGTCACGAAACCATCGACTGCACCGTTGATCGACTAGTTTTACCGCAAATAAGCCTTTCTGAATTTAGGGGGTGATATAAAATGGAAGAGCGCAACCACTCATCAAGCGTTTCTATAGGATTTGTATAGGCATGAGTGGAATATGATGTTGAGCATGGTTATGCAGCAATAAGCAATAAACATGTTGTCACGCATTTGCACGTTATGAAAGCGATAAATACAACAGTTATAATTGAAAAGCAGTTACACAGGAAAACAAAAAGAAACATGTCAGTTTCTTTTTTTTGAAAAATAAATACTTGGGAGAGTAAACAATTAATTGCACAAAAAGGGGAAAGGGAAAGGGAAAGGGTGCATGTATTTAACAAAACAAGGCATACTTAGACGAATTCACAAAACGGTTTGTAATGGTAAAAACCTAGAATGCCCAGCAGAGTCACCATGCTGCCGCGCCCCCTTTTTCCTCTCCTTCGGATTGGTCAGGATTTTTGACATTATTGGGACAACTTGTGTCCTTTTGGGAAAAGGGGTATAAGGAGTTCGAAGAGTTGCCACCTAACGAATTAAGGCGCGTTAGGGCACCTGCTACGGGTTATTTATAACACTAATTGTACAACCAGATATTGGGTAAGGGCTTGAAATTACTTCAAGGGGAAGGTGTTAGGCATCCCTCAAAGTCCACAACTGTGGGTCCCGGCCAATCGTATTTTATGAGTTACTCAAGAAGCAAATAAACAGTCTAAGCACACATATGTAAACAAATAAAGGTCTTAACAGATTAGCAGTCTAAGCACACATATGTAAAGGATAAGGGAGGTCTTAAGTTGTTTATCCTATAGGATCATATCTGTGCAATGCCGGGTAATCACTTCTCAATGAGGGGCTACACATTGCATTAGCGCACATGTCATTATATCCTTTTCTACCCATTGTCCCACCCCTTACCGGTTATTAAGCGGGTTTTATTTAATGAGCTCTAAGCGTGCTGTTAACCGTCCCTTCCTTGTGTTCTTGGAGGAGTTTAGGACCTCTAAGTCTGGGCAGTTTTAGACAACCCCTAAGGTGTTTAAAAGGGAAATTCTAGACGACAGGCAAGAACAAGTAGGACTAGCAGATAAGTGACACAAGCAGTTAAAAGCTTAGATTCACCTCCACACGTAATGCAAATAAACAACACATCTCAAACACAGACAAAGGCAGTTCTTATTAGAAAAATGATCCTAAGACAGGATATCTAAGTGACATGAATGCACAGGAATATGCAACACTGTTTCATAAACTCAACGATAGGGTCCTAATCAGTTTGCTTACTGATTTTTAAACCTGTGAGCTTTTAAGTAGTAAACACAATCAAAGCAGTTTCCAATTTTATAGCAATTAATTACATAAGGCTTGCCTAGGCGTGGGACTGTATGCGATCACAATACAAGATATATTTAACAGTTTAGAAGTTGTTTTAACCTACAACATGCTGCTCTAGGTGACGAAGACTTAAAAAGGGAACTTGTACCAATTTTTATTCAGAAGTATAACATCTATATGAGAGAAGATTTTTATACCTTTTCATGGTCAGTTACTTATCTTAGTTAAAAACTAGGCATACTGAAGTGAATGCAAACAAAATTCCTAGAACATGATTTCTAAATGCACACAAGAGTGACAGTTTTATGTTGAAGTTATTCATTGACCTAGGAGCAGGATCTCTAAGTGATGAACTAATACATTGTTAAAACACATGGATTAATGACATGTGATATGCTGAAGCAGTAAATGTGCATTCTTAGGAACAGGATATCTAATGCAATGTTTAATATTATTTGGATGAACACATTGGTCCTAGGGCATGGAGTCTAATGCAAATACACAGAATGTAAATCCTAAAGCATGATTTCTACCCAATAATATCAACAGGATCATACATCTACCCTCCCCATTTTCACTAGCCACCCCAGTATCTGTTTACAAATAATTATTACAGTCCACTGGCTGAGTGAATTACATAAGTAAAAAGGAAAGAATTTAAACTATAGGGAGCCTGAATCAGGTCCAAACACATCCGATGACCCCAAGCCTTCAAGAGTCTCAAAATGCCAAAGATTTCATAACCAATTTCATGTCCAGATGCGTCAGAGTTCCCTAAGGACCTCAAGGATCCTGGGCAGTGCTCACACCCATACTTTCCATAATAGAGATTCAGTAAGTACAGTGTGGAATAGCCAACCCCAGTGTGCCAGAGTTCCAAGGTTTCTCAAAAGGATCCCAAGGCAGTACACACACTGGAGGGGCAAAACCTAGGGACCTAGGAGTAAAGTGAGAGTGCTTGACATAGTTTTGAAAAGATTTTGATATGAAAAGGTATTGAAAAAGACTCAATTAAATAAAGAGGTTTTATGAAAAATAGGAATTTGATTAGTAGTAAAATAATTTTTTGAATAAAACAGTGCGAACTTATGAGAAATTAGCAAACAGTTTAAACAGTACCATTCAAACACAGATTTAACTCAGGGATTGTGGGTATTGGGGACACATAGAACATATTAACCTAACAACAGGAGCACATAAGCCTTTTCAAGAGTTTTTATAGGATTAATGAATTAATCATACAGCTAATAGTACAAACATAGGGCATGGATCACAGAACAGACATCCGGAAACATATTATTCTGGACAATAAGTATAGAACCAGAATTACTTGGGGGTATTAGATCACTTAGCAAGCAGGTTAGTACCAGAATCTAAATAAACAAATAGGCAAACAATGAAACACGCTGACATACAACAAGTTGAAGCAGGCTAGAGAAAGCAATAGGCGAGTCCTTAAACATGTTAACCAAGTTGGACAGGACAGAATACCTACATGCTATGTGAAATAGTTACATATTGAACAGCCAAATAGTAAACAGGAACATGACTAGAAATCAGTGAACTAAAGCAGTAACAGAACACATAGAGTTTTGAACTTGAAATTGAATCAGAACATACCAGTTAAGGAAAGCAGACACAGAATATAGAGAAAATATAGTGCAATAACTAGCCTTGGCTTACAGCAGGCTAGTTCAGTAAGAGTAGCAAGTAACAAGAAAGAGCAGAAAGCTTTTTAAGTGTAATAGAGAATTGCTGAACTAGTGTTTCCTGTTAGTGAGAATAGAAGCGGGTATATATAGCCGTTGAGAGCTAGGTAAATAAGGTAAACAATCAATTGTTCAGTAATTAGGGACACTTATAGAATCAATTAAGAATAAAATTAGTAACTCTTCCTTTAATTAAGGGAGTAGTTCACTAACGGTACAGAACAAGAAACAATTAAGGAAAGAAATCAAATAACTTAAGTATGGGGTAGGTAATTACGGGTAAATACACAAAGAGTTTAATTAAGGAAATTGTCACGACCCAAACCGACGGGCCGCGATGGGAACCTGTTACCTTACTCAACCGAGTACCAACATACTGTATCTTTCTTATTACATCATCATGTACTCGTGACATACGGGACTAATAGGCCAACATAATTATTTATAAACTCTAAACATAGGCCGACAAGGCCATACACGTATTCGTATACATGCCATCTATCTACAAGCCTCTAAGGGTATATAAGTATCGTAAAGGTCGGGACTGAGCCCCGCCATATCAATCAATACATGTCCTAATTATACTGACCAAATGAGCAACTCTGGAGTAAATGGAGCGCACCAACATCTTCCGCTGAGCTGATAGCCTACTTGGAGGGCTCTCGACCTGTCTATCAGGACCTGAGCCGATTCTCTTGACAATCCCTCTCACATACGTCAATTGCAACAACTACAACGACAGATCGAAGTAGGGAAAATTCCATATAATATTTTTAAAATAGATTTCACCGTACTCCCTTATAATTACAAATCTTACGTTGCTTTAGTACTAAGTAGTCTTGTATGAATTTTGTTGTAGAAAATTCACGATGCTGTCGTATAATTTGTAAGAATTGGCTGAAGCTGTCCATTCTTGATCTTTAATTCTTTGTTACCAAGGAAATGAGCAAAACAATCCAAATGCTTACCACATAAGATTAGCTAGTCATCATGTGGTGTTTTATTGCAAATAAAACCCACTGTAATGGAAGCAGAAGTAGCGAAAGCATCAATTACACACAGAGCAAATTTTGGCTCTCGTTCAAAAAAATACAGAAAGAATATGAAGCCTAACATATGGAAGTGTGTAAAAGGAACAATCTCTTTCATTAATTGTAGAAAATCTTAAGTGGGTATGGCCCACTTGGAGGATGACTAAGTCACTCTAAATCTTCCAAAATGTGACATCTATACAAGACCTAAATAGTCACTTTAAATAGGATTGGGGTGTTGCCACGTTCTTATGGGGGATTTAATCTTATCCCATAATTTCTTAGTTAATTAGGTAATATCCCGTTACACAATAATTGACCAATTATCCACTTTTAACATATCTTATACACCTTACTATCATGGCCATGTGGTACCTTGTATGGTACTAGTCCATAAATACCGGGTATTTTTAGCTCATGCCATATTTTATCTCACAATGTCAAATTTTGACGAAACTCATTTTCTTTGACTTGCTTCCCCTCTCACCTTCACGAATTTACTAATAACTTGTTTGAAATATCATAATGCCTATAATTTCAAAATAATCTCATTCCCGAACTTATGTTGATTAACGTTCGACGAAACTTTAACATATGAAAATGCGGGATGTAACAAAATAAAGGAGTAAGAATCAATAAATAACACGGTCAATCACAAAATAAGGTAAGAGATTATTTAAAAGTTGTGAACATAACGGGAAATCAGCATATAAGTATCATCACAGTGAATCAGGGAATCAAAGAATCAAAATAGTACTGATTTTAAGAAAAATAACATAATCTTCCATGAATAAGCATACAAGTCGAGCATAAACAGAAAGAATCAAACCTGAAACCCTAATAGGACATATTAGGATAAAATCACAACTTATTCAAATTAAACGAAGCATATTCATGAGAGTCAAACACATAGCAGAATCATACAGCAAATAAACAAGACGAACTTCACAATCCAAACAGAGTGCAAAAAATGGGGGTTTCAACATGAACTAATTAGGGTTGAGAAGAAAATCGACATATCGATTAAACTCATAAGAATCAGAAAATAAGCACTTTAAAAAAAATCAGAAATCATTTTTGAAGAAAGATTTTCAGAAACCCTAGTTAGGAAAAATGAAAAGACCCTTTGAAAACTAGAAGGTTTCTCATAAAAACAAGTGAAAAAGTTCGATCCTACTCAGATCTGTACAGATCTAAAAATTTTAAGAGACGAGATTAGGGTTTCAAGGAAATAACCCAGAGATGAAAATAGCGGCCTAGAAATCATAGGTTTAGCCAAAAAATAGGAAGATATTACTGGAATCGAGTCATGGCGGTCTGAAACATGTGAGAACAGGCCAAAGATGTGAGCGGACTGACCCTGGTCCCTTGAGGACCTCAAAGATAGCAAAATCTCGGCATAGGAGAGGCGTTTAGGCTGGAGATAATCCACCATAGTCGAAGGTAGACAAGCAACGACGAGGGGAAATTAGGGTTAGGGCAGAGAGGATTTGGAGAGGAGAGTGAAGGGTTACGGTGGTGTGTGAGAGGAGAGTGAGGGGTCGTTCAGTTTAATTATGGTAAGGGGATATCCGGACCGTTGATAAAAAATGATCAACGACAGGATTGGCTAAGGTTATTGGTTGGGAAGGTTGGGGTTTTGGGCTCAAAGGGTTTGGGCCAATTTATAAAGGGTATTGGGCTGGTATTCACGCTAAACTTGAAAAATAAAAAGGGTTGTTTATTAAATACCCAAAACAATTGAATAAAAATAGTTTGTAAAATAATTAACTAATTATAAAAATAATTTTCATGCATATAAATGTTTCCAGAATAACTATTTAGAATTTTTAAAATACAATGGACTGATTTTTTGGTACCAAAATGTAAGCATGGGCTATAATTGCAAAGTTATTGCAATTATAGCCAAAATGTGCCAATCTGGATATTTATGAAACAATTTGGACAAGTTATATTTTAAAATCATTTGTGATGAAATTTTATAATTATTTATTAAAAGTAAAATACTGGGCAAATTAATAAAAATATGAGAAATTATGGAAAAATGCCAATTGATGCTAATGCATGATTTTGAGGACATATGTGCAATAAAAGTTATTTTGGTAAATATTGAGTATCAACAGTTACTAGGATTCCTAGTATCACAAAGGGGAATTGAGGTAAATTTTGATAAATCCAAAACCATAGAGGACATCCCGGATCAATTTTCTAACATAAACGAAGTCCAGAGGCTCTCAAGGAGATTGGCTGCTTTGAGCATGTTCATTTCCCGATCATCAGAAAGATGTCATCGCTTCTTCGTACTACTCAAAATAAAAATAATTTTGAATGGACACTAGAGTGTCAAAAAGCCTTGAAGGAGTTGAAAAAGAATTTGTCAAGCCCTCCGTTACTCTCAAAACCAAAATAAGGTAAAGCGTTGCTAGTCTACCTCGCTATTTCAGAAGTTGCGATAAGTGCAGTTTTAGTCCGAGAGGATGAAGGTATGCAATCTCCCATTTATTATGTTAGCAAAATTTAAACGGGAGCAGAAAGACGCTGCCCATATCTGGAAAAGCTAGCCTTAGCTCTCGTAGTCGCCCGCTTGAAAATTGAGGCCCTACTTCTAATGCCACCCGATAGCTGTGATGACTACTTTCCCTTTAAGGAATATCATCCATAAACCCGAGATCTGGGTAGATTGTCCAAATGGGCCGTCGAAATGAGCGAGTTTGTTATATAGTAAAAATCGAGGACTGCAACTAAGTCACAAGTCTTGGCTGACTTCGTGGCCGATTTGAGTCCGGGACTATTTCCTTTGGAAACCAAGGAGGCAATAATGGTGTCAGATTCGACATCGAGTGTTTGGATCTGATTTACGGATGGAGCTTCAAATGTGAAAGGGTCCAGGCTCGGAATAGTCTTGATCACGCCTTTGGGGGAAACCTTAGGCAAGCCATCAAAACGATTCCTTTAACTGACAATAAAGAAGAGTAGGAAGCTTTGATTTCAGGGCTTGCATTGGGCCGGGGGCTTGATTCCGAAGTCATCGAAATCATATGTGATTCGCAGTTGGTGGTAAATCAAGTCTATGGAATTTTTGACACCAAAAGGAACGTATGCAACAATACATGGTAAAAGTTCAGGCTTTATTAGCACGATTCCGAGAGTGGTCAATTACTCATATCTCGAGCGAAGATAACACTGAAGTTCAAGGATTGGAATGAGGGACACGAATTACTATGAGGTGAATTCAACTACTTTGGTATGAGACTGGAGAAACGAAATAATCGATTATCTCGAGCATGGAAAGTTGCCCAAAGACCCCAAAGCATCAAGAGCGTTACGCGCCAAAGCTGCATGTTATAGCTTCAAGAAAGGCCAATTGTACAGAAAATCCTTTCAAGGTCTGTTGGCCCGGTGCTTAGGAGCATTAGAAGCTAACTACGTCATGAGAGAAGTCCATGAAAGGATATGCGGCAACCACTCAGGTGCAGATTCTTTGGTGCTGAAATTAGTTCGGGCAGGATATTACTGGCCCCGTATGGAAAAAGATGCGAAAGATAAGTGCCAACACTACGCACCACTAGTACATCAACCGGCAGCCCCTACATTCGGTTCTGTCCCCATGGTCGTTCATGAAATGGGGGATGGACATAGTCGGAACACTACCACCGGTCCTGGAAAGATAAGGTTTCTTTTAATTTTGACTGACTATTTTTCTAAATGGGATGAAGAAGGTCCTTATGACAACATCGGAGAACGCGAAGTGGTCGACTTCCTGTGGGAAATATAATTTGCAGGTTTGGAATACCAAAAGATATTTCATGCAACAACAGGCCACAGTTTATCGGCGCAAAAGTTACAAAGTTCCTTGAAGATATGAAAATAAAGAGGATCACCTCTTCACCTTATCATCCGAGTGAAAATGGTCAAGCAGAATCAACAAACAAAGTGATTGTTCAAAATCTCAAGCAAAAGGTTGGAAGCAGCAAAAGGAAACTACCCCGAAGAACTACCTAGGGTTTTGTGGGCCTACCGAACAATGGCTAAGTCAAGCACAGGAGAAACCCCTTTTTCCCTTGTGTACGACGCAGAAGCTTTGATGCCGGTGGAAGTAGGGGAACCAACCTTAAGGTACTTCCAGGTGGATGAAGAATCGAACAACGAAGAAATATTAATCAACTTGGAGCTGCTCAAGGAACGCAGGGACTTGGCGCATGTAAATATGGAGGCTCAAAAGCAGAGAATGGAGAGATACTCTAATCAAAGAGCTAATTTTCATTATTTCAAAGTAGGAGATTTAGTTATGAGGAAAGTAACTCAAAATACCCGGAAGCTTAACATAGGGAAGTTAGGCCCAAAGCGGGAAGGCCCCTATCATATTTCGGCTGTCACTGGAAAAGGCTCGTACGAATTGGAAAACTAGAACGAAGAAAAGTTACCTAAAAAAATGGAACACCTCACAAGATATTATTGTCGATGAACATTACTCACGCGAAAAGTATGTACTGCACTCTTTTTTTCATTCGTTTAGTTTTCGGCCCAATTGAATTTTTCTGGAAGGTTTTTAATGAGGCATCGATAGAAAGCATATTACGAAGACAAAAAAAATAAGATCTCTGATGCCAAGGCTTCACTCGGGGGAGATTAGATAATCTTTGGTTCAATAGAAAATTCCCACCGGGAAGTTAAGTTTGCTACCGAACAGAGGTTACCCGCTGTTACGAGCACACACAACTAGAGGACTGTTAGGTATTCTTTCGCTCGATAGCATGGATTCCTAAGGGGAAACAAGATATGTTGCCGAGTGAATACCGAGAAATTCATTGGTGGAACCTTCGAAGATACAAGACTTCCAGTTTTCAAATTCACATTCTTCGCATTCGAACACTGGGGGGGGGGAATGATATGAGAATACAGCAACACTGAATGCCATGTCAACCGGGAAATGAAAATTCGGCAACAAAATGCATCATCGAGATTGGGGACTGTGTAGCCAACCCCGTAGAAATAACTTGTACAAGATAGCCACAAGTCATGGCAATTTCTTTTCTTCATAGCAAAATGCTTATGTAATCTCTGAAAATAGAAGGAATAAAATGAAATCCTTTTACTTTTATCTTGTTCTTGTCTGAACGATGAGCTAACTTTATCATTTGAAAGTTAAACAAGTACTTCAAATGTTAGTGCCATAATGAACAGGAGACGTCCTCTTCAAGAGCACCGTAAACATAAGAGGGCCCTCTCTTATAAAAACTCTCACGTTAAAGGGTTGGTTTCGAAAGAATCAATGCCCGGAATCTAAAATGCCATCGAGGAAAAATACACTCGAAGCCGTATACGAAAAGGACGCAAAAAGCAAACTTGTGCAAATACTGATGGAAAACCCTCACGGAAAAGGGATAATACTCGGAACTAAAATGCTTCGAAGGAAAGGCATCCAAGATTACACATAATAAAGCGCGAACAGAACAGCATGCGTAGAGTACTTGAGCAAGTACGAAAGTTAAAGACTTGCATGAATATTCAACGAAATTAAGACTCAAACATAATTTAGCAAAAAATATGTTTTAATTTACTAGGATGCATTAAAATGATAAAGGTACAAAATAGAAAAAGAAAGGAAAAGCTAAACTGCAGCGTCTCCGGAATTAAGAGGAAGAGAAGTATCCGCATCCCCGGGAGTGGTAGATGGTTCCACCAATGGCTCAACGTTTTCCCCAGCTTGGTCTTCGACATCATCGCCTTCCAATCCCTCTTTAGTTTTTGAAAACTCATAACCGGAATCAGAAGAACCTAGAGTGTCAGACTGCACCAGGAGTCCAGTTTTTGCAGCCAACTCAAGCTCTCAAGCCTTAGCAATTTTGTCATCAATGTCAATGATATTAGTTTTGGCCTCTTCCAAGATTGTTCTCCTCATGCTATACATGGAATAAGTTTTTTCAACAATGAAGGAAGCCGCTCGGCGCTTAAGTTTTTCTTTGAGTTGAGTAACCTCGGAAAAAAGGTCTTCCCTGGCGGACCTAGCAGATGATGTCGAGCTCATAGACAATTAATTTGAAGAGCCTATTATGCTAGATAGTTTTCCTGTACTTCTCTTCTAGCTGGGCATGTTTCACCCCCACAGCAGCAAGCTCTTCACTTTTGGAGTTCAAGGCTGCTTCCAGATTAATCACTTTTTTAGCGGAAGCAGCCTCACGATCGGTTACAACAAGAACAATGTTTTGGACTTCTGCCCATTTAGCGCTGGCTTCATCAGATCTAATCCTCAGCGACCCAATTTATTGGCTAAGGGTAACAAATTTCTTCTCTCTCTGCTACAAGCGGGCCTCTAAAACAACGGTCTCAGTAGCTTTGGTTTCTTGTTCTGAGAGGCGGAGAACAGTCAGGTCCCGTTCCGCCAAAAATTGATCCCGTTCAAAAATAAGTTCTTCCTTCTCACGAATCAGCCCTTGAAGGCCCTCAGAAGCAAGAAAGTTGGCCCTCAAAACAAGAAGATGTAAAACTAAGAGTACATTTGTTCAAAATTAGAAAGAATAATATAAGAAGAAAGGAACATACTGTTGCAGCGTTATGCATAGCATTGTTCAACAAACACTCCCCCGAGAGTGTTCTGAATATTTTCCTAGTCTTTTTCTGAAGCCAAAGGCTTCAAATAATTAGCAAGCTCCACCGACCGGGAAAGCTGGTTGCACCCGGTAGAGAACGAAAGAGTAATATTTCTCCTCCTTTGTGGATCTTCAGAAGGGGCAGCATAATTTTTCCCCAAATTCCCATGAAATGGGGATTGTGGAAGAGGACATATTCTTCATGGTCAGGTGCCGCCGATGGAGATGATGTAGCAATCGTTGTTGGAAGAGTGGATGAAGATGGAAATGATGTAGCAGTTGTTGGTGGTAGTGAATGTGGAGATGAAGCTGATGGAGTTGAAGAGTGAGAAGCAACTGCATCAAATGTAGTGTTGGTTGTTTGATGCTCGCCAACCAAAGACAACACAGACCCGGTACTCATCCCCGCGGTGCCGGTTACAGCAATTGGGGCCCAGAAGCGGGAGTTAGCATATTCAACTAAATCAGATTCTCCCCAAAGCGCCGAGACGTCATCTTCAGTTGGTGCAATTATCTCAATAGGTCGAGCATCTTGTTGAGATTATGAGGATTGTTTCCTTCTATGTAAAAAAGCTCCCTTATCACTAGCTTCTTCATCATCATCGATCATCATAGCGTCTATGATTGGCCCGGAAGGAGGACCAGTCATCATCGCCACCGGAGATGACTCGGGGGCATCAGCCTTTGCCATCTTATTCTTTTCCCCGGCCGCAGAGGAACGTCTTCTCTTTGGTTTCTTGTTATCTGGCCTGGGACTCCATGAAGAAGCGTTTGCACCCGAAGCAGGCCCAGAGATGCCTCTTCGAGTAAGTGCCTCCTGAAGCAGCCTCGCCGTATTAGCAGGGTCATCCAAAAAATCCTCCTCAGGGGACATCGATTGAGCCCGCGGGTAGACCTAATTTCATAAACAAGTCAGAAGGGTTCAACCAAGTTCTCATATCCAAAAAGTGGAAACAAGGTAAATTAAAGTTACCATGATTTTTGGCCTTCCACCCATATTTAATGGCCAATTTTTTCCACAAACAATTTTCGGGCATTGTAATGTCCAAGATATTCTGAACCCACTGGTCCAAGCCTTCTACCACCGATGGGATCCACCGAGTCGCTGCAACATACGAAGGTTGAAGGATAATTACAGGCATAAAATAATATTGAGTAAGATAAATATGTATTAAAAAGAAATCTTACGAGTACGATTCCAAGCGCTCGTAAAGGATGATGCCACTGACAAAATGATATTATTGGTGGCGATTGCAACAAATCATTCCATCCACCAAGGTCGTTGTCATCATCCATGCTAGTCAACAGAGCATGGCGGCCACGTTTGCAGAGGTTTATCATACCTCCCCGGAAAATCTTGGGGGAATAAATGTTCATCATACGAGCTAATGATAGCTCTTCCCCAGTTTCCCGACAGAGGCGTCGAAGGCAGACAATTGTCCTCCACATTGAAGGGCTTACCTGTGCCAAGTGCACTTGGTAGCAAAGGCAAAATGTTGCAATCATGGGATCAATCTCTCCGCTCAAATAAAACGCACCCAAAGTAAAGGGATACGCATAAAAATATATAAATCCTTCCCAGGAAAGGGTCACTCGCTCCGATAGGTCAGGGGCAATGATGACCAATTCATGACAACGACAATATTTCTTCATAGTAGGAATACTGGAAGGATGGATGGAAGAAGGATACTTACTAACAACCCATGTACGAGGGTTAGCAGTAAGAAATGTTTCTTCAAATCCTTTGTGGTGTTAAGTTTCACAGGGATGATGTAACCCGACGTCAGAGGAGTAGAGTCCTCGTTTTGTTCTTGCCCTTTGAAAAACTAGCACGTTTTGAAGCCATTGGAATAGAAGGAAGGAAAATTTCTAGTCGAAGAGGATTAGAGAAAGTTGGAAAATAAAGATGGAAGTTAGAAGTTTGAGAAATTACGAAGCACATAAGAGGAGGATGATGAGTATAAGTAAAGTTTTGGCGACTAAATTCATGGCCATGATTACCTCGATAAATGGAAAAAGATATGCTAAATCGTGGATTGACGCGTGTTCGAAGCATTATAATATGGAGAGACGTGCATCTAATCAACCGTCAGAAGACTGCAGAGGGAGTTATAGTAATTCCCGCCAAAAGAAGTATTTCTACCAACTTCCCGATAACACAAGATTGGGTCACCGGAAAGCAGGGGGACTATCTGTATAGGAAAAATACGACATGACACGCGACCACTTAAAGGAAGGACACATGGAACCCAAGATAGGGATGACCACCGAACATAGCTATTCCGCTTGTCACCAGAAGGAATACCAATCATAAAAGGAGTATTAAATATTTTGCGCCCGGTAACATTTAATACAGAATATGTTGCAGCATTAAGGATGATGGCCCATTACAAGGAATTGTAATTTATGTCTAACGTTACATCTTCATCAATGACACTCATAATTGACATTAAAGAAGGGTATGATCCTAAGACTTCCTTCCCTAGACATAGCTATAAATAGGGAGCTGAATTATCATTTTAAAGGACACGAATTTTCTGGCTAACTAACAGTACATTCTATATAGAAGTTTAATACAATTTTACTTTCTCGCTTTTTGATCTCATCATTATTGTACCCGAAAACCCTGTTCTCGGACTCGTCAGCTCTGCCGTTCCATCAACATTTTAAGGCTAAGTGTTTTATATTTCATCAGTTATTTGTTTTTTTTTTATCAAATTAATTCACTTGTCTAGAAATCACGAACAAATTGAACTATATCGTTTTACAGGGTGTTTAAACACCCTCGTCCTTGCTTTTCACTACCACTTTATTTACTCTCACAGTGCAGGTAACTAAACAAAGTTAGTTAGCAACTTTTAGTGGGCGTTTGGACATAAGAATTGTAAAATTCCGGAAAAAAATGAAAAAAGTTTCAAGTGAAAATGGTATTTGAAAAATAGAGTTGTGTTTGGACATGAATATAATTTTAGGTTGTTTTTGAAGTTTGTGAGTGATTTGAGTGAAAATTTCGAAAAAAAAAAACTTTTTGGAGTTTTACAAATTTTCAAAAAATTCCAAAATTCATCTTCAAGTGAAATTTTGAAAATTTATGGCTAAACACTGATTTCGAAAAATAGTAAAAAAATTTTGAAGAAAAATGAAAATTTTCTTATGTCCAAACGGGCTCTTAGAATAAATGATTCTGATATGATGATGAAGTTAAATAAAGTAACTATTGTGGTTTCCTTACTATCTATTAAGTACTAATAATCTTAGAAATAGGTCTTTAAAAATGGCTAATAATCTATCCCAGTTTGTGGTACCTGATGAATTACATTGTCCCAGATTCATTTAACATAAAAGAATAATATCTGTCATAATCAAAAGTTTGTTGGAACCTCTATTCAAACTTCTATCTTTATAAAAAATCGATCAATTTAGATATCAGTGTGCCGCTTTTTAACGTTTCTGAGGTGCCGATATCAAACTTTCAGAAGAAACCAACGCTACCGAAAAAATGCAGCTACTTATATAACTTACAATCTGTTACATCCATTGAATTAGCACTTGGATGATAAAACTTTCTAAATTACTCCCTTAACTTCATAATAAGTGATTTTTTTTACTTTTTTATTTTGTTTTAAAATAAGTGTCTTTTTATATAATTAAAAAGAAATTAATTATATTTTTACAAATTTGCTCTTATTTACGTATTTCAATATATCAAGTTAACAATATATAAATTTTAATTAATTTACTCCCTCTGGTCCACAATAAATGGTTTTTTTAATTTTTTTTTGTGGTCTAAAATAAGTGACTTTTCCGGATTTCAAGAATGAATTAATTATTTTTTTCCTACATTGACCTTGGAGTAAATAATATTTGAGTATGTATTAGAAGTATTTATGTGAAGATATAGTAAATGTTAAAATAGTTAATTTTATTACTAATTAATATTAAAAGGTGAAATTTTTAATGTGTAAAAATAACAAAAAAATTACTTATTTTAAAGCGGAAGGAGTATAATATACTCAAAACACCTTTTTTAGCAACTAGTAATTTTTTAAGGGATATGCCATAATAAAAAACGCACATGGTATAGGTCAACGAGAGTAACATTTAACTTCTGTTCCAATTTCCAAGGCGGACAGGGAAGAGATTAGGAATAGTGCCAACCCTCCTCCAAATTCGTATCGCAAACTTCTAAAATTATTAGGCTCTACTTGGGTCCCATTTCTAACTACTTTAAATTTCGTCCAATCGTATTATTAAAGAAACATGTGTATGTCTGCATATTTATGTATTTGAGTTTTCCTTTTCCATATTTTTTAAGACTAGTTTTTCATATTTGTTAGGATTAAGGTTTACTATTCGACTTGTATATATATATTCTTGTTAATATTTGTTAGAACTAAGGTTTACTAATTGACTTGTATATATAGTTTTGTTAATCAATAGAAGAAGGCAAGCCTTTCTCTTTTACACTTGGTAAAAGGCGCCACCGCATCGAACGCCACCGTACCGGCAGGAGAAATTTTTGTAGTGACGAAACAAACAACGAAAGACCATCTCTCAGTACGATTTAACATTTAATGACAATCATAACATTTTAATAGCACAAGTGCCTTTGAAGGGAGAAAACTATGATGAATAGGCAAGGTCCATAAGGACCGCCTTAAGCGTGAGGAAGAAATTCGAATTTATTGATGGAACAATCAGGAGACCGGATGATAAGTCTCCAGATCTTGAAGATTGGTAGACCATCAACTTGTTATTGGTTTCTTGGATTCGGAATGCTATTGAGCCTATTTTGCGTTCGTCTATACCACACATAGAAGTAGCTGAAGATTTATAGAGTAGTATTAAAGAAAATTTCTCGGTTTCTAACGGTCCAAGATACAGTAGTTGAAGGCTTAATTTGCAGAGTGCAAACAAAAGGGCATGGCCATAGTTAATTACTATTGAAAATTAATAAAACTTTAGGAAGACTTGCTAATTTTAATCAAACACCGACTTGCGCATGTGGTAAGTGCACATGCGATCTTGGTGCAATATTGTAAAAGAAAAAAGGAGAGGAGAAGGAGCACCTTTTTCTTATGGGGTTAGACGAAATAATGTATGGAACACTAAGGTCAAACTTGCTCGCTCAAGATCCGTTGCCAACTTTGAATCGAGTTTACTTGAAATTGGTACAAGATCGAATGTGTGAAGATGATGACTCGAGGGATAGATGAACGTGGCAACGTTATGATTTTTGATGTACAAGGGACACCCCCTATAGAGGTCGGAATGAAGTGAAGGACAAAAATACGTGCTCCCAGTGCAAACGAACTAGATATGATTTAGAAAGTTGCTTCTAGCTTGTTGGTTATCCAGAATGGTTGGGAGACAGACCTTGTGGTGATGGAAAATTAAGTGGATGCGATAGAGAAAAATAACAACATCAGAGAGGTGGAATGAATGGAGGCCGCGGACGTGGCGCGGCGTATCGGGTGAATGTTGCACAGATCACAGGAGGTGCCATCTCCGCAGCTGTGATGGGACAGAAAAAGTTGGGCCTCCGAGGTTGAGCAATGAGTAGTGGCCGATATTGATTGCTATGTTGAATAACCAATAGATAAGTTCAATGAGAAGAGGACTGGTAAGAAAAATTATGTATCTCGGATAGCCGATACATGAGCGACGAGTCATATGATAGGATGTTTAAAATTATTGTATAATGTGTGAAAATATTGCACGATGTCCTGTGAGTTTGCCTGATGGGAGTATTGTTGTAGCGAGCAACAAGGGTTCAATAAACTTGAAGGAAATTTGGTCCTAAAAATATTTTTTATGTGCCTGTCTTAACATGCAACTTGATTTCTGTATGTCAATTAATCGACTACTCAGACTATTTGGTCCTTTTCACTAAACTTTTATGTATTATACAGGACCGCACCTCGAGGATGCTGATTGGAGGGAGTGAGAAGAAAGATCGACTATACTATTTTTGGAACAAACAGAGGGTATGTGCTTTAAAGGTTGGCGGTGTAGGCTTGCTAGATCTTTGGCACAAGCATTTGGGTCATCCCTCTTTAAAAGTGACCAAATTATTTCATGTAGTAGATATAAAAAAAAATAGTGATGTTTTGGATAAAATTTGTGAGGTATGTCATCGGGCTAAATAAACAAGAGACAAATTTCATTTGTGTAATAATAAAGCCTCTACCATTTTTGAATTGATTAATTTTGATTCGTGGGGACCTTATCGAACAACTTCGTCTTATGGTGCATCATATTTTTTACCATTGCAGATGATTACTCGCGTGCTATGTGAATTTTTTAATTAATTGATAAGAAAGAAGTAGTACAAACTGTGAACAATTTCTTTGCTTTGGTAGACAGATAACTTAATAAGCGCGTTAAAACCTTTAAGAGCGATAATGAAACAGAGTTTACATGTATGCAAAATTATTTTTTTTGAATGTGGGATTTATTTTCAAACTTCGTGTATAGGAACAAACGAACAGAAAGTGAGAGTGGAAAGGAAGCATCATCATATTTTTTATGTACCCTAGGCCTTGCACTTTCAAGGTAACTTGCCAATTGGTTTTTGGGGAAATATGTATTGACTTCTTGTCAATTGATTAATCAAACTACATCTTCAATATTGCATGGAAAGACACCTTATGATTATTATAATTTTCGAGTACCTAAATATGGACATCTTCAAGTATTTGGCTCGCTATGTTATGCTCGAAGCTTAGGGAGGACGTGATAAATTTTCAAGTAGAAGTCGTAGGTGTGTCTTCATGGGATATCACTTGGAAAGAAAGGTTGTAAGTTGTATGATTTAAAGAGAGAATATCTTATTTCACGAGACGTTGACTTCTATGAGACTGGATTCCCTTTCTCTTCATAAACATATAACACTAGCAGGGACAAAAATAAAGAAATTCATGTCGAGGAACTAGAGAGGATGAGGAATCTAATGCGAGGGGAGGAAGTGAATCGATCGAAGCTCGTGAAGACGAGCTCGGCGTCCTCCCCTCACATCAGATGAGCTTGGCGGGGAGGATCACCACAAATCCAAGATAGAGGAAAATGTTCACCAGGAGATTGGGGCCTAAATTAAGGAAGATGAAATAATAGAGGAGGAGCAGCTAGGACGCAGACACCGCCAAAAACACACATCGGTCCAATTACATGATTATGTTACTAATGTTGTCCATAAATTGAGTCCATCATAATCTCCATCCACTTCACAACATCACTCAGCTAGGCCTTATCCTTTAGCACAATATGTGAGTTGCGATAAATCCGCTGTACAACAAAGGGCTTTCCTTGCAGCAATCACTACAACATATGAACATGCTCATTTTTTTGAGGACATAAAAGATGGCAAATGGAAATAATCAATGAGATTAGAAATGTAAGCGACGGAAATTGGGATAGAGGATCTGCCTCCTAACAATAAGGCTCTCAGTTGCAGGTGGGTTTATAAGATAAAATACAACTCAGATGGAATAATTGAACGACACAAGGACGGACTAGTTATTCTCCGGAATCATCAAGTAGTGGGATCGACTATAATGAAATATTTTCCCCAATGGCAAAGATAGTGGTTGCACGCACATTTTTTTCTGTAGCAGCAGCAAAGAATTAGGAGTTACATCAAATGGATGTACATAGTGCCTTCCTGCATGGGGATCTTCAGGAGGAGGTGTACATGAAATTTCCTCCTGGATTTCGAGTTACAAGTCCATGAAAAATGTGAAAATTTCGAAAGTCCCTTTATGGGTTAAAGCAAGCGCCGAGCTGCTCGTTTGCTAAGTTGTCGACTGCTTTGGAAGACTACGTGATTAGGCATTCATACTCTGATTACTCTTTTTTCACTCTGAAATGGTTGAAGTTCGAGCAAATGTCCTTGTGTATGTTAATGATCTGATTATGTGATGATCTGATAGGTCATTTAGAGTTTTATACCTTAATTTCCTGTTACGAAGCCTCCAATATATCATTTTAGCCTTCCTCAATTTACGTGCGCAGTCCGAGTATTTTTCCGTAAAGCTTTTATGTTAACAATTGATAAAATATGAAATTTTGTTTTAAAAATCTATTTGAGTTGACTTTGGTCAATGTTTTGAGAAAATGAACCAGGATCTATGTTTTGACGGTTCTGGTATGTCTGTATCGTTATTTGGAGCATGGGCATATCCCTAGAATCAAATTCGGAGGTCCCTAGCTCGAGTTGTCACTTTTTGTCGAAATTTGAAAGTTTAAAAGCTCAATGACTTAGAAGGTTTTACCAATGTTTGAATTTGTTGATACCGGGTCCGTATTTTGGTTGCGGAACCTGGTATATATCCATTACTATATTTATGACCTGTCTGTCAAATTTGGTGAGAAATGGAGTTGGTTTGACGTGAATCGGACGTCCGGTTGTTAAAATAACAATTCTAAAGTTTCTTGAAAATCTCATTTAATTTGGTGTTTGATTCATAGTTCTAGATGTTATTTTGTAGATTTGATCATGCGAGCAAGTTCGTATTATATTTTTGGACTTGTGTGGTGTTGATACCCAATTTTGCCCTCATATATTTTTAAATAATATACATAATTTCAAAATATTATTTTTTGCATTATTATTAATTTACAGTGTTTACGCAAGCATTTCTTATAATTTTCCATAGTTTTAGAGCTTTTAAATTAATTTTACCTTACATTAATTTATATAAAAATTCAGTAATTACTCTTTTAAATTATTTGTGATGGCTTAATCACTTAAAATTATTATTTACATCCTTAATACATTTTTGAAATATTTCATCCCATTATTTATATAATTATAATTATTTTTAGGGTATCCGCGTAAATTTGCAATAATAGCATATATTTTGCTTCTTATTACAATTGACATTTGATTTAGGGTCAAAATAATATTTCACATTTTTTATAGTCTCCTATTATTGTTTAAAGCATTAATTTGCATAAGTAGAATTTTTATATA
Source organism: Nicotiana paniculata (assembly GCA_005239505.1). Lineage (NCBI taxonomy): Eukaryota > Viridiplantae > Streptophyta > Magnoliopsida > Solanales > Solanaceae > Nicotiana > Nicotiana paniculata. Next base: position 110,115 of record ML347599.1, read on the forward strand.
TTTATTTAGCTATTTTATTAAATTATTTTCCTTTTAATTTCTATTTTTTAAAAGTTGGCCCAATTTTTAATTTCTATTTTTAGGGTATCCGCATAAATTTGCAATAATAGCATATATTTTGCTTCTTATTACAATTGACATTTGATTTAGGGTCAAAATAATATTTCACATTTTTTATAGTCTCCTATTATTGTTTAAAGCATTAATTTGCATAAGTAGAATTTTTATATATTTATTTAGCTATTTTATTAAATTATTTTCCTTTTAATTTCTATTTTTTAAAAGTTGGCCCAATTTTTAATTAATTTTCGGACCAAACCCAAATCCCAAGCCCAATACCTAACCCAATAAACCCCAGCCCAAAGCCAACGACCCGGTCGCGACCCACTTACCTAACCCGACCCAACCCCTCTTTAAATTCCTAGCCGTTAAAAAACTCTAAGATCAACGTCCCACAATCAATTCCCCCTTTTAAATTACCCAACCCCAAACCCTAATCCCGTTACCTCTAATCTTTCCTCCTTAAGACTCCCCCCTCTCTGAAGAACCCTAATCGCCGCCTCTCTAAACCCCTCTCCCAATCCCTCTTCTAATGGGATTCTCCTCTCATTTACCTTTCATGTTTGTGTGTTTCCGCTACTGGTTGATTCTCTATGGTATCACCTAGTACTTTCCTAAACATGGAAAGTACTACCTCTCCGATTCTGTTCGAATGAGTCCAATCTCTTGAATTTGGACCATATCCCGTCTATACGCGTTCGATTCTACACTGTGTGAGTCCGATTTTGTTTGGATATTTGCTGATTTGCAGTTTCCCTAAAAAACTAGGGTTTACCATATTTTCTCTCTTAAGTTGATTTCAAATTGATTTGCATGTTTCTTTTCCTTGTTTGTTGTTAAATTTATTTTGTTTCCTTATATGTTTGCTTGATTTTTGACTACTATATAAACCCCCTCATTTTCCCTCTTGGGACAGACTTTAAAATCGATTTTTCACTAAAATTTGGGGCTTTTTGCTACTCTCTTGCTTGGTATTCTGTACTAGCCGGTTGAAAGCCAAGGCCATTAACCTTTTGTTACCTGTACTTGGTGCGAGCGCTGCCCTGAGTTCATCGAAGCTCTTGGGAACTTTGACGCATTAAGGATTTTGGGTTTTTCTGTGGAAATTTATTCTTTAATGTTCTTCGCTTAACTGGTGAATCACTATACTTTGCAATTTCATTCCTGGATATCTATGGTTTGCATACATTTTCACTCCTGCAACTAGTCAGTTCAGTATGATTTCTGGATTGTTTTTGTGTGCTTTCTTTAATCCTTTAGGTCTCTTTAAATTTTAGTTTCAAGAATGTCTAAACCTATTTATATTAAATTTTTGACCAGCCGATGTGTTAAAATTATTACTGTTTAGAACTCTTACACCTGTTAGCCTCTTCTGTGTTTAATTTAGTCTTTTACTATCAATCTTGTTACTTGAATATGCCTTTACTTGCATAATTTGTACTTCTTTTAGTCGGCTAGTGGATTGAGTTCAAAGCATGAATGTGTACACCTATTGTATGGCACAAGCATGTTTCCCTTCATATTTTGAAATTCTGTGGTGATAGCTTGCCTATCTAACATGTTTTGACCATGCTCTCTATCAGTACACCTTTTAGAATGTTTAACCCCCTCCCTAATTAATCAGTAGTTGTAATATGCTAAATGCTGCCCTATTTCCAAATTAGCATGATCAGGACCTATACTTAGCATAACCTGGACCTTCTTTAGGTAATTAGTCTCCTGTATCAATGCTAGAATACTTATATCTGCTATTTGACATGACTTAACTTTCCCACTCTGTTTTGAATCTCTATAATGTTTGTCTTGCACAACTAATGTGTTTTAATCTGTGATAAAACCTTTCCCATCAACTGTGATCTTACTAATATGCCCCCTCAGTATGTCTTAATTCCCTGTTCCTTCAGCGATTACTTGGCCTGTCATAATGTGTGTTCCTATTATGTTTTAATACAACCTTGACCTGATGAGAGTTAACATGTTTTTCTTATGATAATAAGATGTATACTTAGCATAAATTAGACTTCTTAGGTCTCAACCTGTTTCTTAACTTCTGTCAAACCTTGCAAACCTGTTCTTCCCCCCTAACTCTCTCAATATGTGTTTGTTATGTGCTACTTTTCTAAATGATGAAGTTCTACTTGACTGGCTATTCTGTATGCTCAACTTGGCTATGTCTACTTTAGGTTATAAGTGTATCCCCTATTTCTATCCCTCCATCACTGCCTACCCTCTTTACTTGCTACTTATGCTATTCTGAACTTCTCATTCTTAGTCGGCTGAAAGCCAAGCTACCTAGGATCTATTGTTGACCTCCCTAGTGTGAGCACTGCTTGAGGTCCAATTGAGGCCCTTATAAACACTGGCACACTAGGTTTTGGTCCTTAGTCATTCCCTAAATCACAAACTACTCCAATTTCTCCCTACTCCATCATGTTATTTGTTGTGTACCTGAATTGGTTGGTTCAAGTGATGCAACACTTGGTGTTGTGGTTGAGTAAATTGGCTTTGGACTCCTCTATGGATTCCTGGGCCGTGCATTGAATATGGCTCTTTGTTGAAGGCCTTTGTATGCTATGTAAAAGTTATTAAAGGCCCATGATGCTGGGTATTTATTTTATTTGGGCCTGCTGTGGGCCTATTATCACGGTTATGTAACATTTGTACTTTTTACTCATTATTGGGCATGTAATAACCTTTTGTATAAACAATTGGAGTGTTAGTAAAAAGAGAATGGGCAGAATTTAATATCTACATGGAAAATAGGTAGATAACATGCCTATAGGATTTGATAATGTATTTTCTATATGTATTGTTCGATTACATGTGCACTGTAGAAATCATGACATTAGAGAAACGCACACACACTACTTGTTTACCATTAAACATGAGTTCAAATGCTATGTCTATTGCTACGTGTTTATGACAACATGCCTATGGGAAGTGATCACTCCTTCAATTCGCATGACTACTTTTAAATGCATTAGAAACCTGCCTATAGGAATGAATGTCAATGAGTTTTCCTTCAATTCACTTCAGCTAATCACTAGAAATCATGTCTATAGGACTTTGATCACTCCATTTGCTATTATATCGCATTGTTCACTAGAAATCATGCCTATAGGACTTTGATCACTTCATTTGCTATTGTATCACATTGTTCACTAGAAATATTGTTCATAGGACTAAGTATAGATGAAATGAGTTCTAAGCATCAACTATTAGAGATCCTACCTATAGAAAATAATTGCTCGTCTACTTAAACATTGTTCCTGAGTGTCACTGTTAGGAAAACCTGGATAATTCTGGGATTCTTCTCAGCAGATTCTGTTATATTCAACTGCATAGATCACCTAGGTATCACACATATATGATTGGTAACTTAAAACTTTCAATAACTAGCTTGTAATACCTGCATACTCCTGTCTATACGCAATATCATGCATCTGAAATTGCCTGCATACTTTGATCACCTAGAAAGCATGTCTATAGGTTTAAGATTCCAAATTCTGTAGATTCCTAATTGAAATATGTGGTTGCGTGCATTCGCTGCTTAAGTGTGGAGGTCAATGTGAGCCTTTAATTGCCTTTATGTGAAATCCTTAGATGTTTTGTTTGTCGCCTAGTTTTTTTTTGCATTTTTGAGCAGCCTAGATCAAGTCTAGAACCATCCAAATAGAGGTCCAAAACCTCCTAGACTGTAGGCATGGGACGAGTAGTGCACGCGTATTCCACGGTTTAGAATTGAATTAGAACGCTCTTAGGTAACAACTTTAACATAATAATCAGGTAACAGGAGATGATAGTCTGTGCCCGCTGAATAATATGAGTAACACCCTATCTCAAGGGAGTTACCAAATATTATTTACATTGCAAGGGGTGATCCTTTAGGCTAAAAAAACTTAGGACCCCCTCCCTTTCTTTCTTTTATATTAGAATAAAAAATAGTTGTACCTCCCTATTCAAGATCCCTTTGTAATAAGATACTTAGTTGTTGTACTCTCTTTGCTTATTTTATCACATAGATTAATCCATATAGTTTAAGTTCAGCCGAGACCCACAGTTGTGGACCTCGAGGAGTGCCTAACACCTTCTCCATGAGGTAACTTGAGCCCTTACCCGATCTTTGGTGATGTAGACTAGTTAAACCAGAGTCATTTGCAAATAGGTGCCCTAACTCACCTTAAAAATCGTTAGGTGGCGACTCTCCTCTTTTAATACCTCCATAAAATGGTTGTCACATGTCGAAATCCGATTTCATGAGAATAAGGGGCGTGACAGCACGAAGACTGTGTTGGGTAAATACTTAGGCTTTCTTACCATAACGAAATTGACTTATGTGGATTATTTTCCTTACTTTTATACATATGTTTAAATTTCTATGACACGCATATCCTTTTCCCTATTTAAATAGCTATGACATGCGCATCTCTCTCCCCTTTTCCATTTATTTGTCTAATTCATTGTTACACGCACATCCCTTTTCCATTTTTCTTTACTTGTTACATGCACACCCTTATCCTTTTTCCCCTTTATTTGTTTAAATTCGTTTTAATATGCAAATCCCTTCCCTTCTCCGCCCTTCCTTGCTTAATTTGGTTATAACATGCATATCCCTTTCCTATGTACCTTTATCTGCTCTAAACTGCTCTTCATTTGTATAAAGATTGCTACATTGTTTCTCTCCCACCCTTAATCCCTTGCTTGCTTTATGACATCCAATATATTCCACGATCTAACTTCTTCTTTTGTCTTTCTTTTTATGTCTTTATGTGTTATCTTAATACTGCATTTATTGATTTCACATATTTATCATGCAAATACTTGGAAACGTGTTATATCTTTGCATAAAGCATGCTCCATATTATATTCCTTGTGCCCGATTACTAACATAGCGGCACTTGTTGAGTATCCGCGCTTTTTCGACATTACCCTTTTAAATTGGAAATGCTTATTTGAGGTAAACTAGTCGATCAACGGTGCAGTCGACGATTCCTTGCCTTTTCCTCTCAAGTTGTCCACTTGAGAGTACCAGTATAGAATCTTCTAGAAACCTCGGTCAAATACCAAATGTGCATGCATAATGTCAAATCTAGTATAGGTTAGAACGTGGTCCACGTGATAATCCACTAAGATAAGCCTTGTCCAAAGTCCAACGGGATTTCCATAATCCCAATGGACCCCATCACGTTATGTGCATTACTTGGAGAAAACATGTTGTTATGTTGATCATTAATGTGTAAATAGTCAGATCAGGAGACGGAAAGGGCTAACTCTATTTGTTTTGCAGAAAATGAGTCACGAAGTCCCAAGGTTCGGCATGGTTCCTAACATACCACCTTTGCTTGTTGATTAGTGGAAGAACCTCTTACCTAGTGACAAGAATCATGTGAAAAGGATCCTCGGAAACTTACCTTCCTTATTGGACATTCGGCCAAATGGGGCATTGATTATGGCCACCACTATGTTTTGGGATGAGAAAAGAGTTGTCTTCCGCTTTGGTGACATAGAAATGACTCCTATCTTAGAGGAAATGGGAGGCTTCTCTAGGCTACCATGGGATAGTCCGGGTTTATTAGTACCAGAAAATGATGGGTTTCAAGAAAAATGATGAGTTACTATGTCTGAAGAAGTCATACACCCCGTTTGAATTCCTTTATGAACGTTATGGGCATAGCAAGTTATATCGCCTTCATCACGATGAACTTGCCATCACTTCCTTGGGTTGGATACACTGCCGAGTTTTTGTGTTCATTGTTTGCTTCCTGGGGTTGCTAATATTTCCGATGAAAGGGGAAAGGATCCACACTCGCTTAGCCATGGTCTCTAGGATTCTAATGGAAGGAATTGAGGGACAAAATTATACTATCATCCCCATGATCTTGGATGAAATGTATCACTCTCTAGATCGATGCAAGTTGGGGTATGGACACTAGGGCTGTAATCTGTTGCTGCAGGTTTCGTTATTAGAACATTTCCAGATAGGTGAATATCGTCAAGAGCTTCTGTGACTACCATTGAATGACTACATAGCCTACCATCATCCAAAAAGAATGACATTTATCCCAGATAGTTTTGCGCAACCTGGAAGTGCTGTGAGCTGGGTGCGTTTATTCAGTAATTTGACTGATGAAAATGTACATTGGATGTTCGAATGGTTCCCTAGAAGCGAATCCATCATCAGGTCAAGAGAAACTACTCATCTAGGGCTGAACGAGTTAAGAGGAATCTATCCTTATGATCCTATGAGGGTAATGAGGCAAGCGAAAAAAAATAGGTTATACCTTGGGTTTCTAACATGGTCTAGTACAAAGCAGACTTTAAATGGAACATCATTTCGTTCAAGTTCGAGGCACAACATATGTGGAATCAAAAGGTCACTGTGGAGAAAGATACTATCGAGCCAGACAGGTATCATGCCCATGTATACTTCTACCCATCATGGTTGGTAGATGGTATAGTGGGAGATATCAAGCCAGGGATTAATCTAAAAAATAGGGTTATAGATGACACTGTTGAAGCACAAGTCCTGTATAGGATGCTGCAAAAGAGGGTCTTCGAGTCTGAAGCTAGACATTTGGAACAACACAAAGTGGATATTGAAGCGATCAATGAATAGAGAGAAATTGCTACTAAATCAACAAAGAAATGGGATATTTGGAGCAAGGGTTGATGGAGATTGAGATAAAGATGAGGAAAAGACTCAAATTGTCAGAATACGGAAGGTAATGAAGGAGGACATCTAGCAAGGGCTTACCTACTATTGGATATGCGCGACCTGGGGATAGATCCAAGAAGGCCAATCATGGAGAAGGTCCCTATGGGGCCAAGTAGATTAGGAAGCAATGTATTTACTACTTACTAGATTTTTTTAGATTTTTGATTGTAATAAGGCAAATACCATTAGTGACTTTCTCGTTATTGTCATTTTAATAAGGATTTGATTCATTTTCACAGTAATAAAATGACGCAATTATTGGCATCAATTTTCTCCAAGTATATGTGTCACTTAGGCCTACCTCGAGCACAACGAGGTCCCTCAAATTAGGATGAAAATTTATTACATGAACTGAAATACATGTTCAATATCGCAAACATTCTTTTAATACCCCTTACTGACTTGGTTACCTTTTCGTTTTTCCTTTCTTTTGTTTGTTCCCATTCCCCAAGGTTGGTTCGTGCATACTGGCATCGTCAGAATATCACACCAGATCTAGAGGTCCTCCACCTCCTCCTCCACCAAGTGATCCCAAGAACAAAGGAAAAGAGAAAATGGATGATATGAGTGGTATTATCAAAGACAACGCAGAGAACATTGAAACTTCAGACGGTCGGAGTACTCCAGCACAGAATGATTTGGTCCTACGTCTAGAACAGAAAATATTAGAGATACAAGGGGAGCTTGAGCAGGTCTGGAACTTGGAAAACCTTTCCCTCACCCTAAACGTCCCCGGCATAACCCAACAAAACACAAGCGCCCAAAACCCGGCACCTCCCCAAAATACACAAAATCAAAATCCGCAAAATCCTACTACGCCTCATATATATGCCACACTTCATAAAAACCATAATCCTCCACCAGTACCTACTCCTCATCAACACCATCACCAACCGACTTAATATCCACAAACCACCATTTACCACACTCCTCAAAATGTACCACAACTTACCTCTGATACCCAAAACTCAACCAACAACCACCATTATGCCTAGATTCCCGGAGTCCATCAAAGCAATCCCATATATGTGGAAACTTCACCCCATACCCCATAACAAACTCTAAACATACCTGAATTCACCGAGAAGGACCTGCTCATCAAGAACATGGCGAAAGAACTCAAAAAACTTACTAGCAGAGTTCAAAGTGTCGAAGGTGGCAAATGTATTGAGGGTTTGAATTATGAGGATTTGTGTATTCAGCCCGATGTAGAACTGCCGGAGGGTTACAAACCTCCCAAGTTCGAAATTTTCGACGGAACTGGTGATCTGAAGGTGCATTTGAGAACGTATTGTGACAAACTTGTAGGGGTTGGAAAGGATGAATCGATCCGTATGAAGCTGTAACGGATCCGTATGAAGTTGTTCATGAGGAGACTCACTGGAGAGGCCTTGTCTTGGTACATCAGTCAGAACCCAAATAAATGGGCTAATTGGGTGAGCATATCATCGTATTTCATGGATCAGTTCAAGTTTTGACATAGAAAATGCACCCGACATTTCTACATTCAGAATCTCAAGAAGAAACCAACGGAGCCTTTCCGCGAGTATGCTACTCGGTGGAGGTCTGAAGCTGTAAAAGTAAGGCTGGAACTTGAAGAAGAACAGATGAATAAGTTCTTCGTAAGAGCACAAGACCCGCAATACTACGAAAGATTGATGGTTATTGAGAACAATAAATTTTCTGACATCATCAAACTGGGGGAAGGAATAGAAGAAGGGATCAAAAGCGGAATGGTGACAAATTTTGAAGCACTCCAAGCCACAAATAAAGCCTTGCAGTCAGGAGGTATCTCCAAGAAGAAAGAAGTAGGTTCACTAATGGTAGCCCAAGGTCCAAAGTCTCCTCTTACAAAACAAACACCCCCACCTACATATCAGTCTTCACCTCCCAGATACCAACAACCTTCCGCCACTTACCATACTTACAATATCCAACCAACATACTACCACTCACCACCAACCTGTCAAAACTACCAAAAGCCTAGACCAAATTTTAACCGCAGACCACCCAGATAATACACTCCAATTGCTGAACCCATAGACCAACTGTATGAGAGACTGAAGGTTGCCGGTTATGTCACTCCCATTCCCGTTGTTGCTATGGAAAACTCTTCCTAGTGGATCAACCCAAATAAGACATGTGCCTATCACTCATGCATGAAGGGTTATACTATTGATGAGTGTCGTACTTTGAAGGATAAGATTCAGATGTTAATTTACACCAATGTCATACAAACAAAGGATGCTGCACCAAATGCCCGTAACAATCCTCTATGGATCACATGGGTGAAGGGATAAACGTGATAAAGACCGATGAAGAATGGGACACAGAAGGGTCAATTGGACTCATTCTAGAAGGGGATAATCCGAAAACATCTCCAGTCACTCTCACACCTATCATGGTACAAAATCAGGCACCAAGTGAAGTTGAGGTATCCGCACCAACTCTGTTTGAGGTTGAAGTAACAACACCCTTCACTGTGATGGTAGCACCTACACCGTCTTTTAAGTATAATGCTATACCTTGGGATTATTTTGCGGGAGCAAGAAGGAAAGGAAAGGCAAAAATGGAAGAAATAGGTGCAGCGCAAGGCATGACCAGAACTGGTAGGGTTTATACACCCGAGCATTTGGGAAGAACAAGCAAAGACGCCGCCTATAAGACGCCTGTCATTGAGACTGGACCAGATGATATTTGGAGAAAGGTGCAAGCGAGAGAATATTCTATGGTCGATCACCTGAACAAAAACCCTACTCAAATATCCATTTTATCACTGCTGCAAAACTCCGAGGCACATAGGAATGACTTGATGAAGGTGTTGAATGAAGCCTATGTACCCAATAACATCACCAGTGGAGAAATGGCCAACATGGTAGGGCAAGTGTTGGAGAGCCACAAAATCACTTTTCATGAAGACGAGCTGCCACCAGAAGGACTAAGTCACAACAGGGTACTGCATATCACGGTGCAATTTGAGGACAAATTCATTGCCAGAGTCCTTATAGATGGGGGTTCGTGTCTCAACATATGTCCATTAACTACTTTGAAAAGATTAGGTAAAGGCCTGCACGAGATACGAGCGGGAAGTATGAATGTGAAAGCCTTTGATGGGTCTCAAAGGGCCACAATTGGGGAGACCAATCTCAGCCTACAGATAGGTCCAACCTGGTTCAATGTGGAGTTTCAAGTATTGGATATATCTGCTACGTACAATTTGTTTTTGGGGCGACCCTGGATACATGCTACTGGGGCCATAGCTTCCACTTTACATCAAGTCTTGAAGTTTGAGTGGAACCATTAGGAATTGATCATCCACGGGGATGAAAGTAATTCCATTTATACCAATCAGATTGTTCCGATCGTCGAGAATATAATGAACTTAGGTTGAGAAACATACCATCGCATCGAGCGCGTCAACGCAATTGAGAAAGACAAATGGTGGAGCAGTAAGATAGAAAGCATATTGGCATGGATAGGAACTCGACAAGGGTCTCAGCAAGAATCTCCAGGGGATCACCAAATTGAGACAGCTAAAGCGTCACAACACAACTTTTGGGCTTGGGTATGAATACACCTGGCACGAGTATCAGAATTGGTCGTCACCATGGCGTGGTACCTATTATCCTCAAGAGAAACCAGTACCATTAAACCAGTCATTTCATCAAGCTAACATGATGTGGGGGTCCGAATAAGAAAAAGTTTTAGCTGGCATAAGGAATTTGATTCTGAATGATGAAGACATGGATTGCAGTGCGATAGTTGAGGAGGAGGAGGAGGAGGAGGAGGATGAAGGCCTTATAATTCAGATAGTGGAGAAGGGAGTTGTTCTCAAGAATTGGATTGTTGCACCATCAAGGTCCCCTCAAGTTCCTGGATAGCTTGGCAATTAACATCATTTATTTTTGAAAACAATTTTATGGGCATTTAAGACATTTTCAATATTTTGTTTTTAAACGTATTTTATATTGAAATAATTGCTCGAATCATCGAACTGCACTTGTTTGACATTTTTAAATATTTATCAATGGATTGCTGTTTTAGTATTTATTGTTATCCTTTACATTTTCTCTCTACAACGTTATTATTACTTATCCTGCTGAACCTACCACTGTGACATGTAATGACACAACGCAACATAAGGATAGTGATTCAGAGGATCTGGAAGAGGATATAATACCCGAGGAAATTGCCAGAGAAGTGGAAAATTTTTAAAACAAGCCTAAGTCCAATTTGGATGAGACTGAAACAGTTAATTTGGGAGACTCCGAAACAGTCAAGGAAACTCGTATAAGCATTCATATATCGCCGTCAGAGAAAGAAGAATATAGCTGGTTCTTTAAAGAGTATGAGGATATTTCTGCATGGTCCTATGGTGATATGACCGGTTTGAGCACGTCCATAGTGGCTCATAAACTACCGGCCAAGCCTATGTGCCACCTGTAAAGTAGAAGCTCAGAAAGTTCAAGCCAGATATGAGTCTGAAAATAAAAGAGGAAGTCACCAAGCAAATCAAAGACAAGGTTCTCAGAGTGGTTGATATCCGACCTGGTTGGCTAACATTATGCCAATTCCAAAGAAAAATGGGAAAATCAGAGTGTGTGTCGACTATCGGGACTTAAACAGAGCAAGTCCCAAAGATGATTTCCCATTTCCCAATGTACACATACTGATCGACAACTGTGCCAAGCATGAACTCCAATCCTTTATGGATTGCTTCGCGGTATATCATCTGATCTGGATGGATGAAGAGGATGCCTAAAAGACATCCTTTATTACACCATGGGGGATATATTGTTATAAAATGATGCCATTTGGCCTGAAGAATGCTGGATCCACTTATATAAAAGTCGTGACAACCATTTCCCACGACATGATACACAATGAGATATAGGTGTACATGGACGACGTCATCATCAAATCAAAATGGGGTACATATCACATAACATATTTGAGGAAATTATTTGATCGACTTCGAAGATACAATCTGAAACTAAATCCCACAAAATGTGCCTTCAGAGTCCCTGCTGGAATATTTTTAGGGTTCATCGTCAGCCACCGAGGAATTGAGCTAAACCCGTAAAAGGTCAAGGCTATCCACGATTTGCCACCTCCGAAGAATAAGAAAGATGTGATGAGGTTTTTGGGGCGTCTCAATTCCATCAGCCGTTTCATAGCACAGTCAACTGTGATCCGTGAACCGCTTTTCAAAATGCTGAAGAAAGACGCCGCAATAAGTTGGACTGAAGAACATCAGAAAGCCTTTGACAGGATCAAGGAATATTTTTCCACACCACCGGTCCTGGTCCCATCGGAACCTGGGGGACCTCTGTTACTCCACTTATCTGTACTAGACGGGGCTTTCGGCTGTGTCTTGGGACAACGCGACTAGACAAGAAGAAAGGAGCAGGACATATACTATCTAAGTAATAAATTCACACCCTACGAAGCACGATATTCTTTGCTGGAACGCACTTGCTGCACTTTGACATGGATAGCTCAAAATTTGAGACACTACTTCTATGCCTACACCACATATCTCATATCAAGGATGGATCTGTTAAAATACATCTTCCAGAAACACATGCCTACGGGGAAGTTGGAAAAATGGGAGATACTACTTAGTGAGTTCGACATCATCTATGTAACCCACAAGATGGTCAACGGATAAGCATTGGCAGATCATCTGGCAGAAAATCCTGTAGGTGGAGAATACGAACCACTGAAAAAGTATTATCCTAATGAAGAAGTATCATTAGTAGGAGAAGATATCATTGAAACCTATTATGGTTGGAGAATGTTCTTCGATGGAGGTGCAAACTTCAAAGGATTGGGTATTGGAGCAGTTTTAGTGTCAGAAACAGGTCAACACTATCCAGTATCTGCAAAGATCAGGTTTCCATGTACCAAAAATATGGCATAATATGAGGCTTGCATCTTGAGACTCAAGTTGGCCATTGACATGAATGTTCAGGAATTGCTGGTACAACACCCGGACAAGAATTTCATCGATCATATCCCAGTAAAGATTCATAATCAGCCAGCTTATTATGCTCATGTTGAAGAAGAAGCTGATGGAGATCCATGGTTCCATGACGTTAAAGAATATTTGGAAAAAGGAGAGTATCTGGAGCATGCAAATCATAATCAGAAATGCACACTCTAAAGATTATCCAACAACTTCTTCTAAAGCACAAGAATTCTGTACAAAAGGACTCCAGATCTGAGATTATTACGGAGTGTTGATGCCAAGGAAGCATCCAAATTGCTCGAAGAGATATATGTCGAAACTTGTGGACCACACATGAATGACTTTGTCTTAGCTAAGAAGATATTAAGAGAAGGATATTTTTGGATGACTATGGAAACAGACTGCATCAGGTATGTCCAAAAGTGTCATCAATACCAAGTATCTGCTAATATGATACGATTTCCACCCAATGAACTCAATGCAACAAGTGCACCTTGGCCTTTCTCCGCTTGGGGGATGGATGTCATCGGTCCAATCGAACCCGCCGCTTCAAATGGGCACAAGTTCATTCTAGTGGCCAAAGACTATTTCACAAAATAGGTTGAAGCCATATCTTACAAGGTTGTAACTAAGAAGGTCGTCACAGACTTCGTTAGGGATCATATTGTTTGACTATTCGGGGTACCGAAATCAATCATCACCGAAAATGCCGCCAACCTTAACAATGAGTTGATGAGATCCATGTGTGAAACCTTCAAGATCAAGCATAAGAATTCCATAATATACATGTCGCAAATGAATGGAGATGTGGAAGCCGCCAATAAGAATATCAAGAAGATATTAAGGAAGATGGTAGATAATTACAAAAAATGGCATGAGAAGTTACCATTTTCCTTATTGGGATATCGTACCACGGTACACAAATCAACCGGAGAAACTCCTTATTTGCTGTTCTATGGTACTGAGGCCGTTATCCCCGCCGAAGTAGTAATTCCTTCTTTGAGAATCATACAAGAGGACGAACTCAGTGATGCAGAATGGATACGAAGTCGTTATGAAAAGCTGGCTCTCATTGATGGGAATAGAATAAATGTAGTATGTCACGATCAACTCTACCAGAACATAATGTCCAGTGCTTTCAACAAAAAGTTCAGGGCTAGACAACTCACACCGGGGAAGTTGGTGATTAAGCAGATCTTCCCGCATCACGATGAAGCCAGAGGGAAATTCTCACCCAATTGCCAAGGGCCCTAAATGGTTCACAGAATACTAATAGGAGGAGCACTCATACTTGCAGAAATGGACGGAGAAATTTGGCCAAAACCTATCAACTCGGATGCAGTCAAGAGATACTATTTTTAGATTGTTTACATTTCTTCATCTGATGTAACTGAACTACGCTTGACCTGATTCCCGTTTAAGAGGGGATACGTAGGCAGCCCTGTGAGTTCGGCCAGAAACTGGGGCAGAATTTTTAGGAGGACCCTCAAAATTCTGAAGCAAGTCCAGCCATCTTCGTCATACGCAGAACAGTCAAAGAATTTCTTTTAAACTGGGACAAAATTTTGAGGAGGACCCTCAAAATTCTAAAGCAGGGAGGTCGCAATGTCTCTAAAATATGTCACAATCATTAGGTCATTTAAATTACTCTATATTTCATATAAACACATTCATCAAATGCACATATATTTCTTTTTTTGAAAACTTTATTTTTATAAACATCCAGATGCTGCCCAGGATAACTCAAATAGGAACTCGAGATTGGAGCAAAAGCAAAGCAAGAAGGTGAAAGCACGTACCAAACTTCCCCGCAAAACTCACAATTTTTCTTTGGATGCAGGCACAATGAGCATAATAGGAATATTCGCAAATATACACACACATCAAAATCACTATCTTCATAACGACAAAGTTGCCAAACACAAACACATCTCCAGCTAAGAAATACTTTTCTTGCATGAACCTCCCCTTCTTGCATGAGGCTAAGCATTGCCTCCTTAACTGCATAAGGTTAAGCACTGGCTTTCTTTGCATGAGACTAAGAATTGTCTCATATTTGCATGAGGCTAAGCCATGCCTTCTTAACTGCATAAGGCTAAGCACTGCCTTGTTTCACATGAGACTAAGCGTTGTCTCATATTTGCATGAGGCTAAGCCTGACTCCTTAACTGCATAAGGCTAAGCACTTCCTTTTCTTTGCATGAGACTAAACATTGTCTCCTATTTGCATGAGGCTAACCCCTGCCTCCTTAACTGTATAAGTCTAAGCACTGCCTTTCTTGGCATGAGACTAAGCATTGTCTCCTATTTTGCATGAGGCTAAGCCTAGCCTCCCCTTCTTGCATGAGGCTAAGCATTGCCTCGTTAACTCCATAAGGCTAAGCACTGCCTTTCTTTGCATGAGACTAAGCATTGTCTTGTCTCCTATTTGCATGAGGCTAAGCCTTGCCTTCTTAACTGCATAAGGCTAAGCACTGCCTTGCTTCGCATAAGACTAAGCATTGTCTCTTATTTGCATGAGGCTAACCCCTGCCTCCTTAACTACATAAGGCTAAGCATTGTCTTTTCTTTGCATGAGACTAAGCATTGTCTCCTATTTGCATGAGGCTAAGACCTGCCTCCTTAACTGCATAAGGCTAAGCACTGCCTTTCTTTGCATGAGACTAAGCATTGTCTCCTATTTGCATGAGGCTAAGACCTGCCTCCTTAACTGCATAAGGCTAAGCACTGCTTTGCTTCACATGAGACTAATCATTGTCTCCTATTTGCATGAGGCTAAGCCCTGCCTCATTAACTGCATAAGGATAAGCACTGCCTTTCTTTGCATGAGACTAAGAATTGTCTCGTATTTGCATGAGGCTAAGCATTGCCTCCTTAACTGCATAAGGCTAAGCACTGCCTTTCTTTGCATGAGACTAAGCATTGTCTCCTATCTGCATGAGGCTAAGCCTTTCCTCCTTAACTTCATAAGGCTAAACACTACTTTCTTTGCATGAGACTAAGAATTGTCTCTTATTTTGCATGAGGCTAAGCCCTGCATCCCTTTCTTGCATAAGGCTAAGCAATGCCTTTTCCTCAAGACTAAATTCTATCTTCATTACACCATCTAAGACCTGGCATTATCCTCTACTCACCCAGGGCTAAGCATTGCCCTCACCTTACCCAAGACTAAGCTTTGTCTTGTCGTATCTTCACATATGATTAAACATCATATCTTTGCATTTCATGGGCTGAAACATTGCCATTTTGTCCAAAGGCGTCATAATTAGAAGGCATAATCCTCATAGCCGGAAGACACCATTACATGGCCCGGGGATCTCTCAAAAGTGTACATCATTATTCAAAGGTGTCATGGTTCAGAGGCACCATTTTCATGGCCCGAGGATATCATTTCATGGCCTGGGAATCCCTTATCACATGATTCATGGCCCATGACGTCATGGTCTAAGGACATCATCCTCACCGTCCAAAGACAATCTTCATGGTCCGAAAGGAATTTGCATCATGTTTAAATTCTTGCAATAATCCATATATACTTGCACACATCGTGTTTTAAGTTTTCCAGGTAATCCAAAAAGTAATTGTTCTCCTAACAGGAGCAATCTTCACTCCAGTTTCCGTTCATAACGTTCACATCCTGCAATTATTTCAGGCATAAGCAATCACCACCAGTTACCCATTTTTACTTGATAACCATTCAGATACTCATTCTGAGGCACATCCGTAACGATTCATATTCTGTATAACCTTATCTGATATCTTTCTAACCAAAAGAACCCTTTCCGAAGCATACGATCATTTCTATAACAACTCTATCGGTTTCATTCGCCGTTGGATCCAGAACTACACAGGCATGATTCCCGTAACATCAGGGATATGTAGGAAACTTAGGAACCAGGGCTCGTCCTCAAAATTTTCAAATCTCCCCATTCAGTCAAAATCGGTCATCATTTTCTTTACCCAACAACTCTTTCATCATTCCCGGGTAAAGAAGGGTAGTTGTTGATACCCAATTTTGCCCTCATATATTTTCAAATAATATACATACTTACAAAATATAATTTTTTGCATTATTATTAATTTACAGGGTTTACACAAGCATTTCTTATAATTTTCCATAGTTTTAGAGCTTTTAAATTAGTTTTTCCTTACATTAATTTATATAAAAATTCAGTAATTACTCTTTTAAATTATTTGTGATGAATTAATCACTTGAAATTACTATTTTCATTCCTAATAATTTTTTGAAATATTTTCACCCCATTTTTTTATGTAATTATGATTATTTTTAGGCTATCCACATAAATTTACAATAATAACCTATATTTTGCTTTCTTATTGCCACTGGCATTTCATTTAGGGTCAAAATAATATTTTATAATTTTTATAGTCTCTTACTATTGTTTAAAGAATTAATTTTCATAATTAGAATTTTTATATATTTATTTAGCTATTTTATTAAATTATTTTCCTTTTAATTTCTATTTTTAAAAGCTGGCCCAATGTTTAATTAATTTTCGGACCAAACCCAAATCCCAAGCCCAATACCCTAACCCAATAAATCCCAGCCCAAATCCAACGACCCGATCGCGACCCACTCACCTAACCCGACCCAAGCCCTTTTTAAAATCCTTGTCGTTGATCTCTAAGATCAATGGCCCATAATCAATCCCCCTTTTTAAATTACCCAACCTCAAACCCTAATACCATTTCCTCTAAACCTGCCTTCCTAAGATGCTCCCCCTCTCTGAAGAACCCTCATCGCCGCCTCTCTAAACCCCTCTTCCAATTCCTCTTCTAATGGGATTCTCCTCTCATTTACTTGCCATATTTGTGTGTTTCCGCTACTTGTTAATGCTCTATAGTATCACCTAGTACTTGCCTAAAAATGTCAAGTACTACCTCTCCAATTATGTCTAAATGAGCCCAGTATCTTAAATTTGGACCATATCCCATCTATACGCGTTTGATTCTACAGTGTGTGAGTCTGATTTTGTTTGGATTTTTGCTGATTTGCACTTTCCCTAAAAAAACTAGGGTTTACCAGAGTTTATCTCTTAAATTGATTTCAAATTGATTTGCATGTTTGTTTTCCTTGTTTATTATTTAATTTATTATGTTTGCTCAATTTTTGACTACTATATAAACCCCCTCATTTTCCCTCTTGGGATAGACTTTGAAATCGATTTTTCACTAAATTTTAGGGCTTTTTGATACTCTCTTGCATGGTATTTTGTACTGGCCGAATGAAATCCAAGGCCATTAACCTTTTATTACCTATTCTTGGTACGAGTACTGCCCTGATTTCATCGAAGCTCTTGGGAAAGGATTCCGGGTTTTTCTGTGGAAATTTATTCTTTATTGTTCTTCTCTTAACTGGTGAGTGACTATAATATCTATATGTGTTATTTGACATGGCTTAACTTTCCCACTCTGTTCTATATCTCTGTAATATTTTTCTTGCACAACTAATGTGTTTTAATCTGTGATAAAACCTTTCCCATCAACTGTGATCTTGCTAATCTGCCCCCAGTATGTCTTAGTTCCCTGTTCCTTCAGCGATTACTTGGCCTGTCATAATGTTGTTCCTATCATGTTTCAATGCAGCCTTGCCCTCTTATGAGAGTTAACATGTTTTTCTTATGATACTGAGATGTATACTTAGCATAAATTGGACTTCTTAGGTCTCAACCTGTTAGTGTTAACTTCTGTCAAACCTTGCAAACCTGTTCTTCCCCCCTAACTCTCTCAATATGTGTTTGTTATGTGCTACTTTGCTAAATTTTGAAGTTCTACTTGACTGGCTATTCTGTATGCTCAACTTGGCTATGTCTACTTTAGGTTATAAGTTTATGTATCCCTCCATCACTGCCTACCCTTCTTACTTACTACTTAAGCTATTCTGAACTTCTCATTCTTAGCCGGCTGAAAGCCAAGGCTACCTAGGATCTATAGTTGACCTCCCTAGTGTGAGCTGCTCGGGGTCCAATTGAGGCCCTTTTGAACTCTGACACACTAGTCTTTGGTCCTTAGTCTTCCCTAAATCACAAACTACTCCTATTTCTCCCTACTCCATCCTGTTATTGCTATGTACCTGAATTGGTTGGTTCAAGTGATGCAACACTTGGTGTTGTGGTTGAGTAAATTGGCTTTGAACTCCTCTATAGATTCCTGGGTCGTGCATTGAATGTGGCTCTTTGTTGAAGGCCTGGGTATGCGGTGTAAAATTTATTGAAGACCTAGTCAATGTTGGGTATTTATTTTATTTGGGCCTGCTGTGTGCCTATTATCACGGTTGTGTAACATTTGTACTTTTTACTCATATGGGGCCTGTAATAACCTTTTTTATAAACAATTGGGTTGTTACTAAAAAAGGAATGGGTAGAATTTAATATCTACATGCAAAGTGGGTAGATAAAATGCCTATAGGATTTGGTAATGTATTTGCTATATGTCTTGTTCGATTGCATGTGCACTATAGAAATCATGACTTTAGAGAAGCACACACACACTACGTGTTTACCATTAAACATGAGTTCAAATGCTATGTCCACTGCTACGTGTTTATAGAAATCATGCCTATAGGAAGTGACCACTCCTTATACTCGCATGACTACTTTTAAATGCATTTGAAACCTACCTATAGGAATAAATAATATCAATGAGTTTTCCTTCAATTCACTTCAACTAATAAGTAGAAATCATGCCTATAGGACTTTGATCACTCCATTTGCTATTATATCTCATTGTTCACTAGAAATCATACCTATAGGACTTTGATTACTTCATTTGCTATTATATTGCATCGTTCACTAAAAATCTTGTTCATAGGACTAAGTATAGATGAAATGAGTTCTAAGAGTCAACTATTAGAGAACTTGCCTATAGAAAATAATTTCTTGACTACTTAAACACTGTTTCTGAGCGTCAGTGTTAGGAAAACACGGATAATTTTGGTACTCTTCCTAGAAGATTCTGTTATACTCAACCGTGTAGATCACCTAGGAATCACATATATAGGATTGGTAACTTAAAACTTTCAATAACTAGCTTGCAATACCTGCATAATTCTATCTTTAAGAAATATCATGCATCTGATATTGCTTGCATACTTTGATCACCTAGAAAGAAAGTCTATAGGTTTAAGATTCCAGATTCGGCATATTCTTAATTGACATATGTGGTTGCGTGCATTCGCTGCTTATGTGTGGAGGTCAATGTGAGCCTTTAATTGCCTTTATGTGAAATCCTTAGATGTTTTGTTTGTCGCCTAGTTTTTTTTTTCATTTTTGAGCAGCCTAGATCAAGTCTAGAAGTATCCAAATAGAGGTCCAAACCCTCCTGGACCATAGGCATGGACATGTAGTGCACGCGTAGGGCACATTTTAGAATTGAATTAGAATGCTCTTAGGTAACAACTTTAGCATGGTAATCAGGCAGCAGGAGATGATAGTCTGTGCCGCTGAATAATATGAGTAACAACCTATATCAAGGGAGTTACAAAATATTATTTACGTTGCACGGGGTGATACTTTAGGATAAAAAAACTTAGGAACCCCTCCCTTTCTTTCTTTTCTATTAGAATAAAAAATAGTTGTACCTCCCTATTCAAGATCCCTTTGTAATAAGATTCTTAGATTTTGTACTCTCTTTGATTATTTGATCACTTAGATTAAGCCATATAATTTAAGTACGGCCGCGACCTACAGTTGTGGAACTCGAGGAGGTCCTAACACCTTCTCCTTGAGGTAACTTGAGCCTTTACCCAATCTTTCGTGATGTAGACTAGTTAAACCAGAGTCATTTGCAAATAGGTGCCCTAATGCACCTTAAAAATTGTTAGGTGGTGATTCTCCTATTTTAATACCTCCTTAAAAGAGTTGTCACACGTCAAAACCCGATTTCACGAGAAAAAGGGGCACGACATGTGCATGTTTGGTTTGGAGCCCCGAGGGCTCGCCTGAGTTTCGAATAGGCTACGCGGTGAGTTTGGACTTAGAAAGACAGCTGGTGTGCTTCAGTTCTAGTGCAGGCCTCTGATCTCTCCATTGTGAGGTTAGAGTTCGCATTTGCGAGGAACCCAGGTACCTGTCTTGGTTGGAATTGCAGATATGGCCGGCTCAGCACTGGATCGCATTTGCGATCAAAGAGTCAGATTTGCGGGATGGCCACTGTTCGCAATTGCGATGATAGCAAAAAATGCTTGGACTTCACATTTGCGAAGAAAATCTCACATTTAAGGATTCGCAATTGCCACCTGGGGTTCGCAATTGCGACATCTGCAGCTGGTCAAATCTGAGTTAGACGGGAATTTTCTTATTCTTTGAAATTTTCAAACCTAGAGAACCCTAAAGGCAATTCTCCCAAGATCTTTTCAACCCCAATTCACTGATAAGTGATTTTAACATATTTTCTCTCAATCTTCCATTACATTTTATAAGATTCAACCCCAAAACTAAGATTTTCATTGTGGAAATTGGGGGTTAGGGAAGAATTAGGTTTTTTTATTAAATTGGAATTTAGACCTCAAATTAAGGTCGGATTTCGAAACAAATTGCATAACTGTGCTCGAGGGTGAATGGGTAATAGGGTTTTGGCCCGAATTTCGAGTTTGGACCAAGGGGCCCTGAGATTTTAATTTTTCAAGAATGACCTAAATTGAACCTTTTTCATTCGTGGGTAGTTCCTAAGACTTATTTTGAATCGTTTGGTTTAGAATTTGCTAGATTCGGTTGGTTCAAAGGCTTTTTCGAAAGGCAAAGCCGTGGTTGAGCTTTGAGTTGGTCTTTGGAGCGAGGTAAGTGTCGTGGTTAATCTTGACTTGAGGAATTAGTACTTGTTTGTCTATTTTCTACATGTCTAATTATTGGGTACAACATATATGTGAGGTAATGAGTACTCATGCATTGTTGGGTCAAAGCATGCAAGTGCGACTTTGTTCTTGTAATTTATTTCTTTCTTTCATGATATCCATGCTTATACTAGTTAGTAACAAAATTGTTTGTCTTTTTGCATTTATGAGCTATCTGAGATAATTGAGTATTGTTTCCGAAGTTGAGGTTGGTATTGTGGAATTATTGTTAATGTAAGGCCTGTTCTTTCTTATTATATCTATTTTTTCTTATATGTTCATTATTACATGGTAAGGGAGAGTGTAATGCACGAAGGGTGATCCCATGCCATATGCGAGTGTTAATGCACAAAGAGTGATGCCATGCCATATTTGAGTGTTAATAACGAAGGGTGATGTCGTGCCATATGTGTGTGTTAATGCACGGAGGGTGATGTCGTGCCATATTTGTGAGTAATGCACGAAGGGTGATGTGTGCCGTATCTATTGATTTATTTTGAAAGTGAGAGTAAACGCACGAAGGGTGATACCGTGCCAGTATTATTGTTTCATAGTGAGAGTAAAAGCACGAAGAGTGACGCCATGCATTGTTTTTCATTATGTTTATTTGTTTTGCTGGTTAAAGACTTATTGATTGTTTCTTTTATCATTTACTCCTGTGTTTATCATCTCTTGTACCCCTTTCGCATGTCCCCTCCCAAAAACACATGTTTAGATTTTATTTGTTGTTATGGTGTACGTATATTGTTATCTGTACATGTTTATTTATGTGGGTGTCTTATCATAGCCTCTTCACTACCTTGTCGAGGTTAGGCTCGACACTTGCGGAGTACATTGGGTCGGTTGTACTCATACTACACTCTGCACTTTTTGTGCAGATTTTGGTACTGGTCTCAGTTGTCCGCGAGACAGTTGTTCTTATTTCAAACTCTCTTTGTAGAAAATCAAGAAGCTTGTGAATTGTGACTCCAGATCTGGGTTATACTTAGATTTTATTGGTTTTTATATTATTCTGCACTCCGTTTCAGTTTCATTTCGGCTCAATTGATTACTTATTGAAATTGATTAAAATTGGCTTAAAGATTCTCTAACGTTGGCTTAACTAACAAGTGAAATGTTAGGCGCCATCACGGTCCTGAAGGTAGGAATTTCGGGTCGTAAAAAGTTGGTAAAGAGCACTAGGTTTCCTAGGTCTCACAAGTCATGATCGGGCTTAGTAAATTCTGAAGAATCGGCATGGAGAGGTCCGTACTTATCTTCCAGAGGATATGAAGTTTAGGAACAAATTTCACTTCTATTCTTCTTTGCCGTGCGATTTCATTCTATCATTGCTGATTGAACTCTTCTATTCTTGTACTCCTGCAGATGACGAGAACACGTGCTACGTCTTCAAATGGACAGCAACCAGAACCCTCAATGGCAGCTCCTACTAGGGGAAGAGTTCGAGGTCGATGTCGCGCCAGATGCCAAGGCAGAGGCAACATTTAGCCTAGAGCTTGAGCAGCAGCACCAACAGTAGATCTCCAGGTTGATTTTGATGAGGATGTTCCAACTCAGACTGTACCTGTTGGACAAGCTTAGGTCCTAGAGGGGTTCATCTCCACCCTAGTGCTTTTGGACGCTATAGTCCATTAAGTAGGCCTTATAGAGAGCGTGGCCAGGGCTGGTACATTTCCTATGGCACAAGACGTCTCTCAAGATGGGGGAGGAGCACAGACTCTCTCTACTCACACTCCAGAGCAGATGGTTCTCCAGTATCAGAATCCAGCAGCCCGCTAGTTGGGGTAGTTCAATTGGTTGTTGCGGCACAGGATGGTTATTGGCCCGCCATGTCTTCTGAGGGCTTATTTAAATTGGACAAGTTTACCAAGCTCTTCCCAGTTTACTTAAGTGGTTCACCTTTAGAGGAACCAAAAGATTATCATGACCGCTGCCATGAGGTGCTGCATAACAAGGGGATAGTTGAGACCAATGGGGTCAATTTTGTGTATTTAAGATGACGGGGTCCGCCAAGAGGTGGTGGAGGGATTTCATGTTGACCAGACCAGCTGGGTCTCCTGCTACTTAGAACTAGTTCTCTCAGCTCTTCTTAGAGAAGTTCCTCCCTATCACATTGTGGGAGGAATATCGCCGACAGTTCGAGCGTCTTCAGCAGGGCAGTATGATTGTTACTCAGTATGAGACCCATTTTGTGGATCTAGCCCGTCATGCCCTTCTTTTGCTTCCTACTTAGAGAGAGAGGGTGAGGAGGTTTATTGACAGGCCCGCTCACTCTATCACGCTTCAGATGGTCAAGGACACTAGGGGTGAGATTTCTATTCATGCGGCTGCTAATGTCGCCAGGCGGATCGAGATGGTTCTTGCATAGGAAAGCTGGTAGTGGTCTCATAAGAGGCCTTTCCATTCCAGTGGTTTCAGTGGTGCCTCTTTTGGAGGAAGGGGTACTTTTAGTTGAGGCCATCCTCCCAGGCCGTATCATTCAGCGCCCCAAGCATCTCACAATGATTCAGGTGGTTGTGGCCCTCATATGTCTCATCCCAATCAGCTAGCCTACAGTGCACCACCAGCTCTAATTAGTTCATCTCCGCTCCAGAGTTTTCAGGGTGGTTATTCAGGTCGACAGGGTTAGTGTCAAGGTCAGCAATCACAGCGGCCGAGGCACAATGCCAGATTTTTCCCTCGGGCACCAAGAAGCTCACAGTAGCAGGGTTATCGTGCCATGGTCCCAGAACCGGGTGCCTCACCTCCCACTCAGCCAACTAGAGGTAGGGGTCAGACATCTAGAGGTGGAGGTCAGGACAATAGAGGTGGAGGTCAAGCTGTTAGAGGTGGAGGCCAGCTAGTTAGAGGTCGTCCCAGGGACGTGGTTCAGTTAGAGGTCGTCCCAGGGACGTGGTTCAGAGTGGTAAGGCCCAACCTCGATGTTATGTCTTCCCAGGCAGGCCTGAGGCTGAGTCATCTGATGATTTTATCACACGTATTGTTTCAGTTTTCCATAGGGATGCTTCAGTTCTATTTGATCCGGGCTCTACTTCTTCCTACGTGTCATCCTATTTTGCTTCATATTTGGTAGTGCCTCATGATTATCTGAGTGCTCCTGTGTATGTGTCCACATATGAGAGATATTCTATTGTTGTAGATTATGCGTATCATTCGTGTGTGGTTACCATTGGGAGTCTTGAGACTAGCATAGATCTTCTACTTCTCAATATGGTTGATTTTGATATCATCTTGGGCATGGATTGGATGTCACCTTATCATACTATATTGGATTGTCACGCCAAGACAGTGACCTTAGCCTTGCTAGGATTTCCCCGATTAGAGTAGAGGGGGACTCCTGGCCATTCTATCAGCATGGTTATCTTTTATGTGAAGGCTCAGTATATGGTCGAGAAGCGATATCTATCTTATTTGCCTTATGTCTGCATTTCTAGTGTGGAGGTTCCTTCCATGGATTCACTACCAGTTGTTTGTGCGTTTCCTGAGGTGTTTCCCGCAGATCTGCCGGGGATGCCACCCAACAGAGATATTGACTTCTGTATTGATTTGGCTCTGGGCACTCGGCCCATTTCTATTTCGTCATATCGTGTGGCCCCGCCAGATTTGAAAGAATTGAAGGAGAAATTACAAGATTTGCTTGATAAGGACTTTATTATACCTAGTATCTCGCCCTAGGGTGTGCCTGTGTTGTTTGTGAAGAAGAAGGATGGATTGATGAGGATGTGCATAGTTTACCAGCAGTTGAACAAAGTCACCATCAAGAACAAGTATCCATTGCTGAGGATTGATGACTTATTTGATCAGCTTCCGGGCGCCAAGGTAATTTCGAAGATTGATTTGAGGTATGGCTACAATCAGTTGAAGATTAGGGCATCCGATGTCCCTAAGATAGTTTTGTGGACTCGATACGGGCATTATGAGTTCTTAGTGATGTCATTAGGGTTGACAAATGCCCCAACAACATTTAAGGATTTGATGAACCGGGTGTTCAAGACCTATCTGGATTCCTTTGTGATTTTGTTTATTGACAATATCTTGATCTACTCCTGCAGTCGAGAGGATTACGAGCAACATCTTCGTATCGTACTATAGACTCTGAGAGATAGCCAGTTATATGCCAACTTTTCAAAGTGCGAGATTTGGTTGGACTCGGTCGCTTTCTTGGGGCACGTCGTATCGGTAGAGGGCATTCAGGTGGATCCTAAGAAGATTGAGGTAGTTCAAAACTGGCTAGATCCACTTCAGCTACGGAGATCCGGAGTTTCTTGGGTTTGGCGGGTTATTACTAATGGTTTGTGGAGGGGTGCTCATCTATAACAACCCTATTGTCCAAATTGACCTAGAAGGGTGCCCTGTTCAGATGGTCAGACGAGTTCCAGGCGAGCTTTCAGAAGCTCAAGAATACTTTGACTACATCGCCAGTGTTGGTGTTGCCCACAGGTTCAGGATGTTATACGGTATATTGTGATGCATCTCGTGTTGGGCTCAGAGCAATATTGATGCAGTATGGTAGGGTGATCGCGTATGCGTCGTGGCAGCGGAAGGTTCATGAGAAGAATTACCATGTCCATGACTTGGAGCTGGCAACCATTGTTCATCCGCTGAAGATTTGGAGGCACTATTTTTACGGCGTGTCATGATGGATCATCGGAGTCTTCAGTATTTGTTCAAACAAAAGGATCTCAATTTGAGGTAGAGAAGGTATTTGGAGCTTTTGAAAGACTATGATATCACCATCTTGTATCATCTCGGGAAATCCAATGTGGTGGCCGACGCCTTGAATAGAAAGGCAGCGAGTATGGGCAGCCTTGCATACATTCTAGTCGGTGAGAGAACACTTGCATCTGATGTTTAAGCATTGGCCTATCAGTTTGTGAGGTTGGATGTATCAGAGCCCAATCGTGTTCTACCTTGTACAGTCGCTCGGTCTTCTTTTTTTGAGTGCATCGGGGAGCGGCAATATGATGACCCTCATGTATTAGGGTTGTATTTTTGTGACGAATGTAGATGGACTTCGTGAGTTGATTCTTGATGAGGCCCACAATTCCCGGTATTCTATTCATCCGGGCGCCAAGACGTATCAGAACTTGCAGCAACATTATTAGTGGAGAAGGATGAAGAAGGACATAGTTGCTTGTGTATCTCGGTGTCTAAATTGTCAACAAGTAAAGCGTGAGCATTAGAGACCTGGTGGTTTGCTTCAGAAGTTAGAGATTCTTGAGTGGAAGTGGGAGCGTATCACTATGAATTTTCTAGTTAGACTCCCACAGACTTAGAGAAATTCGATGCGGTATGGGTTATTATGGACATGCTGACCAAGTCAGCGCATTTCATTCCTATGGCAGTTACCTATTCTTTGGAGCGCTTGGCTGAGATCTATATATGCGAGATCGTTCGTCTTCATAGTGTTCCCGTGTCTATCATTTATGGCAGAGACATACAATTCACCTTGCACTTTTGGAGAGCTGTACAACGTGAGTTGGGCACGCAGGTTGAGTTGAGCACAACATTTCATCCTCGGATGGACGGAAAATCTGAGCCCAGTATTCAGATATTGGAGGATATGATCCCCGCTTGTGTTATAGATTTCGGGGGTTCATGGGATCAGTTCTTGCTACTTGCAGAGTTTTCCTACAACAACAACTACCAGTCGAGCATTAAGATGGCCCCCTATGAGGCATTATACGAGAGGCAGTGTCGTTTGCCAGTTGTATGGTTCAAGCCGGGGGAGGCTCAGTTGTTAGCTACAGATTTGGTACAGGATGCCTTAGATAAGATCAAGATTATATAGGATCGACTTTGCACAACTCAGTCCAGGAAGAAGAGTTATATCAATTTTAGAGTTTGTGATGTTGCATTCATGGTTGGAGAGAGGGTATTGCTTCGGGTTTCACCCATGAAGGGTGTGATGAGGTTCAGAAAGAAGGGAAAATTGAGCTTTAGTTATATCAGACCCTTTGAAATTCTATAGAGATGGGTGAGGTGACTTACATGCTCGCATTGCCACCTAGTTTATTAGCAGTCCATCCGGTGTTCCATGTGTCTATGCTTCGGAAGCATCACGGTTATCTGTCCCATGTGTTAGACTTCAGATCAGTCCAATTGGACAAGGATTTGACTTATGAGGAGGAGTCGGTGGCTATTCTGACCCGATAGGTTCGACATTTGAGGTCTAAGAGTAATCCTTCAGGTTGAGTGTAGTGTAGAGGTCAGCCCGTCGAGGTAGCTACTAGGGAGTCCGAGTCGGACATGCGGAGTAGACCTCCACACCTTTTCACCAGTCCAGGTACTTTTATATATCCGTTCAAGGACGAACGATTATTTTAGAGGTAGACAATGTGATGACCCGATAGGTAATCTAGAGTTTTAAACCTTAATCCATGTTTTGAAGCCTCCAATATCTCATTTTATCCTTCCTTGATTTGCATGCACAGTACGAGTGTTTTTCCAAAAAGCTTTTATGTTAAAAATTGATAAAATATGAAACTTCGGTCAACAATTTGAGAAAACGCGGGTCCCGGCGGGTCCGTATCGTGATTTGGGACATGGACGTATGCCCGAAATCAAATTCGGAGATCCCTAGCTCTCACTTTTTGTCAAAATATGCAAGTTTAAAGGCTTAATGACTTAGAAGGTTTGACTAATGTTTGACTTTGATACCAGGTCCATATTTTGATTCTGGAACCCGGTATAGTACCTTTACTATATTTATGACTTGTCTATCAGATTTGGTGAGAAACAGAGTTGCTTTGACGTGATTCGCACATCCGGTTGTTAAAATAGCAATTCTAAAGTTTCTTGAAAATCTCATTTGATTTGGTATACGATTCATTGTTCCAGGTGTTATTTTGGCTATTTGATTACGCGAGCAAGTTCATATGATATTTTTGGAGTTGTGTGCATGTTTTGTTTGGATCCTCGAGGGCTCGAGTGAGTTTTGGACAGGCTACAGAGTGAATTTGGACTTAGAAAGATAGCTGGTGTGCTTCAATTCTGGTACAAGCGTATGATACTGCAATTGCGAGGTTAGAGTTCGAAATTGCGAGGAACCCAGGTTTCTGTCTTGGTTTCAATTACAGAGATGGCCAACTCAGCACTTGATCGCATTTGTGATCAAAGGTTCGGATTTGCGGGATGGCCACTGTTCGCAATGGCGAACAAATCATCACAATTGCGATGATAGCAGAAAATGTTGGGAATTCGCATTTGTAAAGAAATTCTTGCATTTGTGGGTTCGCAATTGCTAACCCCGGGTCTCAATTGCGACATTTACAGCTGGTCAAATATGAGTTAGACAGGAATTTTCTCATTCTTTCAAATTTTCAAACCTAGAGAACTCTAGAGGCGATTTTCCTAAGATCTTTTCTTCCCCAATTCATTGGTAAGTGATTCTAACCTATTTTCTTTCAATCTTCCATTACACTTTATAAGATTCCAACCTAAAATCTAGAATTTTCATGGTGGAAATTGGGGGTTTGGGAACAATTAGGGATTTTTGTAAAATTAGAATTTAGACCTCAAATTGAGGTCTGAATTCGAACCAAATTACATAACCGGGCTTGGGGTGAATGGGTAATCGGGTTTTAGTCCGAATTTTGGGTTTGGACCAAGCGGGCCCGGGAGTTGATAACCTAAATTGAACCTTTTTCATTCGTGGGTAGTTCCTAAGGATTATTTTGAATCATTTGGTTGGTAATTTGCTAGATTTGGTTGGTTGGGAGGCTTGTTCGAAAGGAAAAGTCGTGGTTGAGCTTTGAGTTGGTATTTGGAGCAAGGTAAGTGTCATGGTTAACCTTAACTTGAGGGATTAGGACTTTTTTGTCTATTTGCTACATGTCTAATTGTTGGGTACAACATATATGTGAGTGACGATTACTTATGCATTGTTATTGGGTCAAAGCATGCGGGTGGGACTTGTTTCTTGTAATTTCTTTCTTTATTTAATCATGATATCCATGCTTAGACTAGTTAATTACTGAATTAATTGTTCTTTTCGCATTTATGAGCTATCTGAGATAATTGAGTATTGTTTCCGAAGTTGAGGTTGGTATTGTGGAATCATTGATGACGTAAGGCCTGTTCTTGCTTATTCTATCTCCCCTTTGTTATATGTTCATTGTTACATGGTAAGGGAGAGTGTAATGCACGAAAGGTGATGTCGTGCCATATGTTATTGTTAATGCACGAAGGGTGATGTTGTGCCATATGTGAGTGTTAATGCGCGAACATTGATGTCGTGCCATATGTGAGCGTTAATGCACGAAAGGTGATGCTGTGCCATATTTGTGAGTAACACACGAAGGGTGATGTCATGCCGTATATATTGATTTATGATGAAAGTGAGAGTAAAATCATGAAAGAAGATGTTGTGCCGTTATTATTGTTTCGTAGTGAGGTTGAGAGTAAAGCACGAAGGGTGAAAAAGAGTGGTTTTGTTCATTATGTTTATTCGTTTTGCTAGTTAAAGGCTTATTAAATGTTTCTTGTTATCATTCCATGTTATATTTATCGTATCTTGTAGCCCTTTTGCATGCCCCCTCCCAAAAACACATGTTTAGCTTTTATTTGTTGTTATCTTGTACGTATATTATTATCTGTACAAGTTTATTTATATGGGCATCTTGTCATAGCCTCGTCACTACCTCGTCGAGGTTAGGCTCGATTCTTACGAAGTACATTGGGTCGGTTGTACTCATACTAGACTCTGCACTTCTTGTGCAGATTTTGGTACTGGTCCCAGCTGTCCGTGAGGCATTTCAGCTTGGATTTGCATTTGGAGACTCGAGGTAGATCTGCTGGCGTTCGCAGACCTTGAAGTCCCCTTCCACTTTCCCCTTATTTAATGTTCTTATCATTCAAGACATTTGTTCTTATTTCAAACTCTGTATGTAGAAACTCTAAAAGCTCGTGAATTGTGACTCCAGATCCTGGTTGTACTTAGATATTATTGGTTTTTATATTATTCTGCACTCCGTTTTAGTTTCATTTAGGCTTAATTAATTTTACTTATTTAAATTGATTAAAATTGGCTTAAAGATCCTCTAACGTTGACTGCCTAGTAAGTGAAATGTTAGGCGTCATCACGATCCCAAAGGTTGGAATTCTAGGTCGTGACAGATTATCTATCGGAAATGAGCCTGAGGTATCAAGTACAAAATATGTCTTGTCAAATGCTTTCATATGAAGGATTTGGGTAGATTGAAATATTTTCTGGGTGTGGAAGTCTTTAGAAATTCAGAAGGCATCTTCTTGAAGCAATGAAAATATTCCTTGGATATTATCTCAGAGGTTGGGTTATTAGGTGCTAAGCTTGTGAAAATGCCTTTTGGAACAGAATCATCGGCTAGCATTGGTGGGTGGGCGAGATCTTGATGACCCTAAGCGCTATCATCATTTGATAGGTCGACTTATTTATCTGTGCTTCACTCGGCCAGAATCATCCAACATTATTCATATTTTATCTTAGTTCATGCAGCAACCAAATAAGAGCAGGATGTAGTTTTACGGGTTGTTCGCTACTTGAAAGGGAATCCAGGGTATTTTATTGAAAAGCAAATGTGATCTACGTCTCTATGGGTGGTGTAAATCTGATTGGGCTAGTTTTCCCTTGACTAGATGCTCTCTCACAAGTTTGTTTATCTTGTTGGGTGACTCACCCATAGCTTGGAAGACATATCGTCTCTCGATCACTGCAGAGGCTGGATATCATTCTCTGGTAATGACAATATGTGAAGTGAAATGGTGGAAGGAAATTTTATCTTGTAACGACCCGATCATTCATTTTGGTTCATTGCAATATGTTTCCCCTTTTATTTCTTCATACATGTGTGTTTATGTTTTTATGACTTGCAGGGTTGATTGGTTTTGTCTCGGGAAGCTTTCGGGTTGATTTGGACCCTTGATTCTTGACATAGAAGTTTAACTTTGAAAATATTGACCAAAATTTGACTTTTGTAAAAATGACCCCAGAACCGTGTTTTTATGACTCCAATAGCTTCATATCGTGATTTCGGACATAGGCCTATGCCCAGAATTGATTTTGGAATTTCGTAGGTTGATTTGCCAAAATTGGCAATTTAAAGTTGAAAAGCTTGACCGTAGGTTGACTTTTAGTTATCATACTCAGAATTTGATTTTGAGCCTTGGAATAGGTCTGTATGGAATTTAGAACTTGTCTGCAAAATTTGGTGTCGTTTGGAGTTGATTTGATAGCATTCAGACGCTTAGTTGTAATTCTAGAAGTTCTTGAATATTTCTTTGAAATTGATGCGTTTTAGAGCTCAAATCGTAGTTTTAGATGTTATTTTTGTGTTTTGATCGTGTGAGCGAGATATGATGATGTTTTTAGACTTGTGTGAAGATTTGGTTTGGAGCCCCAAAGGCTCGGATGAGTTTCAGACACGTTCCGGAAGTGTTTTGAACTGAAAAATGGCAGTTGGTGTCTGGTGCCCTCTTGTATCACAATTGCGAATACCAGGGTCGCATTTGCGACTATAGAAGGAATCACAGGTATCGCAAATTCAATGCCTTGGTCGCATTTGCGAAGAACTTCTAGGCTGGGCTAGGTTCACTTTTGCGATAAAAATTTCACTTTTTCAAGGGTAGCAGGGGTCGCAAATGCGATCCCATCTTCGCATTTGCGAAGAGCTTCCCAAGCCTTCAGTGCCGCATTCTCTCATTTTTGAACCCTAGACTGGGTAGGAGGCAATTTAGAGAGGGGATTTTCACCTACAAACCTTGGGTAAGTGATTCTAACCTATTTTTAATCATATTTCATCAACATATCTTAGATTTTAACATCAAATTTATGTGAATCAAAGTAGAAATTTGTGAAACATTGTCAAGTTTCTGAAAAAAATGAAATTGTGTTTTGAGAGTCGATTTGGACTCGAATTTTGAAACTAATCACATATATAAATCCGTGGGGTCATGGGTAGACGAATCTACCATTGGACCCAGGGTTTGGTGATATTGAGTAGATTTTGGTTAGATTTGAGCCGTGTGGAGATAGATTTTAAGGAAAAATCTATTTTTGAGTGTTGAATTAGCCTGGTTGAGGTAAGTGTCTTGCCTAACTACGTGTAGGGGAACTACCCCTTAGGAATTGGTATTGTTTGATTCAAGTGTGCTAAGTGAATCCGTGTCTGCAAGATGGCGAATGTGTACACGGGTTGTACGTAGTATTTGACCGGTTTACACTACTAAGGCTAGTTCCACACGTTAATTGAAATGCCATATCATGTTCTAGACTATCCTTACATGCCTTACTTGACTTGTTTAGTACTTGTTCTACATCCTTCTTGCTAAATTGCTCCCATGCTTTAGTTGAACTTGTTGCCTCCTTTATTTGTTATATGATATCTCTTCATTGTTAATTATCCTTGTTTGAAGTTATGGTTCGTATTGTATCTTTCCTTATTGGTTTTTGTTAATTGAAGTAATTATTCATGTTATTCCTTTACCTGTTGATTTCTATTATTTATAATTTTTGAATATTATCTCTTTTATTGTGAGTTAGTCGTGTCTAATATTGTGGATATACGTTTGTTCTCTCATTGTTGAGTTATTTGGTATTGAAATTGTGAAAGTCGTTGATACGCTGAGGCAATGATGGTTCTTGTTGAAAAATCTATCTTAATGAGAATTTTTCATCCATTGTTGTTGTTGATATTCTTGCATACGTTGTGGTGCAACCATGGGCTATTGTTGTGGAACATTGATATTGTTTGTTGTTGGCAAGTTGTGATATATGGACACTTGTGGTGCGAATTGTTATTGTGATATGATATTGACGTGCATGCGGCGGTATAAGGATTGGGGTTGATGTGCATGCAGTAGTATAAGGTGTGACTTATGCGTGTGTTGCTTGTAGGGGAATTACGTGAAGCCAGTGACGTCTTAAGGAGGGCTAAAGTGTGTGTAGCTATTTCGAAAAAATTGTTTTCAAAACTTATTTTTAAATGTAAGGCTCACGCGGAGGTATAAGGAAAGATTGTGATTGAAATTGAGAAAAGTGAATACGAGGCGGTACCTCAGTTATGATTCTTGATTATACGAGGCGGTACCTGAGTTTGGATCTCATTATATACGAGGCAGTACCTCGATGTGATTCTTGCTATTCATTTCATGTTGCAAGGTGTTTTGGTGGAAAATATATCTTGCTGTGTCATTCCTTATTTGTTCTAGCTGTTGCTGTCTATACGTGATCATTGTAGTACTTTATTTGCTTCTTTTATGTTATTTCTATTATTGATTTTCAGTACTAGTTCTTGCTATTATCTTTCCGTATCAGTTATTTCTTCACTTTCCATTATATATCCGTATTAGAATTTCATACTATCTATTTTATATCCTAGTAGGTGTCCTGAACTGGCCTCGTCACACTTTACTGAGGTTAGGTTCGATACTTACTGGGTATCATTGTGGTGTACTCATACTACGTTTCTGCACATCTTTTTATGCAAATCCGGGTAAGTCTGCACATGGCGGTCATTAAAGGTTGTTGTAGCTGCTGCTTGGAAGACTTCAAGGTATACCTGCTCCATGTCCACAGCCCTCCGAGTCACCTTCCCTATTTTACTTCCAGTTGCATTTTCTTTGGGACAATGATGTAGTAGTACTCTAGTTGTATTCTATAGAGCTTATGACTCAACTATACCGGTTTTGGGGTGTGTATTGTGAGATTCTGCTTTCGGAGGATTTTTATACATTTTTCAGTTTTTAGTAACTTGTTAATTTATATCTATTCAGTTATTATTATTTTTAGTCTTACCTAGTCGTAGACTAGGTGCCATCACGACATCCTACAGAAGAAAATTAGGGTCGTGACATATTTAGTTTGGGAGTGACTTGCACTTCCCCAATTTATCTTTATTGTGACAGTCAGGCAACATTGCACATAGCAAAGAATATAGTCTTTCATGAAACAACTAAACATATTGAAGTGGATTGTCATGTTATTCATGACGAGATTGATAGTGGGAATATCGTAATTGCTTTGTGCGTACATAGGAGCAATCAATAGATATATTTACGAAGGCATTAAGAAAATTTCCGTATATTTCTCTCTTGTGCAAGTTGGTCATTTGTAATCCGCATGTGCTAAATTTAGAGGGGGTATTAAAGAAACATGTGTATGTTTTTAGAGAGCAGAACACACAAGCTTATAGAAAGGTCTCCATAATAACACATCCACAAATTGGAATATATGAGTTTGGATTTATTACTTTATTTGCCTTCCTGTAGGTATGCCAATGTTTACTTGATTCCTTATATGGATCCTATTTCTCTCTGACAATCTCTTACCCCATCGGAAAATATTGTTATTACATGGTAGAAAAGTGTGCATCCATGGTATACTCTTGTAGTTAGGAAAAATTATTTGTAATCTTAATTAAATGTCCTTCATAGTTGAAATTTACTTTTTACTTACTCTGAAGTGATAGGGATTCCAAGGATACCTTATTCATGAATAATGTCTTACCCTAAGCCATTAGACATTGACCCTCATTAATCCTCTTAGGATTAATATAAATAAAGCTTGATCTTCACTCCGATAGTGCTTATCTTTTACAGTCTTATTGTGTCTCATAATTAGCTTTACCATACTCTTTAAATCAATTGAATGTTACATTTTATTGGGTGTTATCACTAATATCTCTTTTCTTTTGCATATGTGATAGAACTGGGCCTGCTAAGTTCTCAAGAACTCAGTCCTATGTTCCATAATAGAGTCCGAGTCACTGGAGCTTGCTGCTACTGTTCAGAATCTGCTAGGCCTAGCATTTCTTTTAGGCCCAAAACTCTGAGCCCAGTCTCCTTCCTCTTTACCGCTTTAAATAAATCTGTTGTTTGTTTATATATGTGTATGAAACTAATGATATTGATTGAGTGCATTTTTTAAATCATCTTTGAATTATCTTAGGAACCTAGGCAAGCTAAAGACTATAGGTAACTAAATGTTAAATCATTCTTTACCCATATTAGTTAAAGAACTTCAATATGCTTAATCACTTATCTCTGCTTACAAATTCATCTTCATTCATACTAACCATTTTCATGGAGTTCTTTGAAGTTTAAATAGATTTGAAAAGCAAGAAACTCTCTTTCTCTTAAGAGCCAAAATCGAAAAATAATTTCAAAGGAATTTTTCTACATACAAAAAAAAATTGAAACACAATCGCAATCAAGGATTACTTTGATGAGCTTTATTCTAAACTTGGACACAAAATTTGAAACCGATCATAAGGTATACCTAAAACCCATTTTCTAATTGTTTCACTTCACTATATTTATTCAAATAGCTATACTATTTCAAAGATAAAGTATTCAAAACATGGCCATATTTTACAAAGCTTGTAAATACAAACACTATATCTACTTCCAAAATTCTTTCAATCATGTAGATGTAAATGTCTTTAAGGGATTTTACAAATTAAACCTATATCATCTTTTCAAAGTACATACACTATTTTATTTTAAATGATAGACTTTAAAAAAGACATAGAGTAAGCCAAAATTCTTTAAGCACTAACTAAGTAGAATATAGATATTTAACTCCCCAAACCTAGTCTAAGTCTTATGGAGATACATCAGATAGATTCTAGGGAGTGTCTAACACATTCCCCTTAGAAAAATAAGAACCCTTACTGTCGCGCCCCATTTTCTCGCAAAATCGGGTTTTGATATGTGACAACTCTTTTAAATGGGTATTAAAAGAGAAGAGTCGACACCTAACGGTTTTTAGGTGCGTTAGGGCACCTATTTGCAAATAATTCTGTTTGACTAGTCAACTCCACCAAAGATAAGGTAACGACTCAAATTACCTCAAACAGAAGGTGTTAGGCACTCTTCGAGGTCCACAACTGTGGGTCCCGACCGAACATAAAACTATGTGGATTAGGCTAGGCGATGAGATAAACAAAGAAATATAAAAGTCAAAGAGTTTCATTATAACACAAATGAGAATTGGATACAAATCTCTTAGGACTGCAAGGATGCGACTACAATGGTCTATATTACATGACCAAGTGTATCAAGGAACCGGGGGGGGGGGGGCTCCTGTGTTTTTTAGCCTAAAAAATCACCTCGTGTAACATAAATAATACTTCGCAACTCTTTTTTAGATAGAAGTTGCTCATATTATTCAGCAAGAACAGACTAGCATCTCCTGCTACTCGATTACTATGTTGAAGTTGTTTACCGAAAGCGTTCTAATTGAATTCTAAGTCGCGTCCTATGCGTGCACTACCCGTCCCATTACCTAAGGTCCATGAGGCTTTGGACCTCTATTTGGGTGGTTCTAGACTTACTTAGGCTGCTCAAAAATGATAAAACTAATTGTTCATTCAAAAGTAAAGAGGATTGCACATAATAGCAAAGAGTATTTGTTAAATCCACCAGTGTTAGTTCTTCCTAAACTCGAGAAGCCACTGTTACTATACATGTCTCTTCTGGATAATGCATTTGGATACGTGTTGGGATATTCGACGATAGTAGGAGGAAAGATTAGGCTATCTACTACCTAAGCAAGAAGTTTATGACGTACGAGGCAAAATAATCTTTGTTAGAGTGAACCTACTGCGCTTTGACTTGGATCGCTCAGAAGTTAAGGCACTACATGTTGGCATACACCACACAATCCGATCAAGTACATCTTCCAGAAGCCGATTCCTACAGGAAAGTTGGCCAAATGACTAATTCTTCTCAGAAAGTTCAATATTGCGTACATGTCACTGAAAGCTATCAAGGGACAAGTATTGGCCGACCATCTCTCAGAGAACCCAGTGGACAAGGACTACGAGCCACTCATTACGTACTTTCTGGATGAAGAAGTGATGTTCGCAAGGGAGGACATTGTTGAGTCATACACAAGATGGAGAATGTTTTTTAACTAAGCAACAAACTTCAAAGGTGTAGGGAGTGGGGCAGTCCTGATCTCTGAATCACAACAGCATTATCCAGCTTCAGCTAAGATAAGTTCCCTTGGACCAATAATATGGTTGAGTATGAAGCATGCATACTCACATTAGGATGGTAGTCGACATGAACAACAAGGGGCTTCTAGTCATAGGAGATTCTGATCTACTGATACATCAAGTTCAAGGTGAATGGACTACCAAGAATGTCAAGATTATTCCATACCTGCATTGCGGAAAGAGCTTTGCAAGAAATTCAATCAAGATCAAATTCAAACACGTTCCAAACCAGATTGAGTTTGCCGATGCACTCGCAACCTTTTCATCTATGATACAACATCCAAATAGAATTACATCGAACCTAAGGAGATAGAGGTTCGGGATCAGCCTGCATACTATTTCCATGTAGATGAAGAGACAGACAGTAAGCCGTAGTACTACGACATCAAAAGGTTACTTGAAATAAGAGATTATCTAGAGAATGCCACTAATGGTCAGAATAGAGCACTTAGAAGGCTAGCAAATCACTTTTTCCTTAATAGGGAAGTCTTGTACAGGAGGACCCCAGACTTGGGTTTGTTAAGGTGTGTAGATGCCGCTGAAGAAACCAAATTACTAGAAGAAATACATGCAGGGACGTGCAGATGTCACATAAATGGTTTCTCTTTGTCCAAGAAGATTTTAAGAGTCAGATACTTTTGGATGACCTGAAAAGCGATAGTATATGTAACGTGCAAAGGTGTCACCAGTGCCAGATTCACGGGGTTTCACCCGAGTTCCACCTAACGAGATGGATGTAATGGGTTCTCCTTGGTCGTTCACTGCTTGGGGCATGGATGTGATCGGACCTGTTGAACCAGCCACGTCAAACGGACACCATTTCATCCTGGTAGCCAACGACCACTTTACCAAATGGGTTGAAGATTCTACATACAAGGTCTTTATGAAGAAAGTGGTAGGAGATTTCGTCTGTAACAACATAGTCTACCGATTGGGGATCCCAAAGTCTACATCACTGACAATGCATCCAATCTCAACAGCGATCTTATGAAGGAAATTTGCGAGAAATTCATAATCGTCCACCGTAATTCCGTAGCCTACAAGCCGCAAATGAATAGAGTAGTTGAAGTAGCCAATAAAAACATCGAAAGGATCTTACGAAAGATAGTGGACAATCATAGGTAGTGGAACGCGAAATTATCCTTGACTATATTAGGTTACTGAAACACCATGAGGACATCCGCTAGGGAAACACTATACATGTTGGTATATGGCACCAATGTTGTGATACCCATAGAGGTCGAGATACCATCTTTTAGGGGCATTCAAGAAGCTAAGTTAGTTGACGCAGAAGGGATACGTGCCAAGTAGGAGAAACTTATGCTCATTGATGAAAAAAGAATGGACGCAATATTCCATGGTCAGCTGTATCAAAATAGGATTGCCAGTGCATCCAACAAGAAGGTGAAACCTTGGCAATTCATACCGGGGCAGTTAATTTTGAAGAAGATATTCCCTCATCAAGAAAAAGCTAAGGGAAAGTTCATGCTGAATTGGCAGGGTCTTTATGTGGTCCATCGAGTGTTATCGGGAAGATCATTGATCCTAGAAGAAATGGATGGCAAAGTCAGCAAGAAACCCATCAACTCAGATGCAATCAAGATATACTACATTTGAAGACAGTAGAATTAGGGTTTGGTAGTAACAGAACAAAGCCTGACCTGACTTTCCATGATGGATACGTAGGGTCCGGTATCCCTCCCCTTTTGTAATAGAAAATCTAAATATCATCTTTTATGTACTCGGAACTACGCCGCGACTTGATTTCTTTTGGCAGAATACGTAGCAAATCCTCATAGGATTAATCATTTAGTGTAATTGAACTACCTATTGGCCTGATTCCATTTGGATACGTAGGCAATTTGAGTCAGATTCGGCCACTTCATTTCAATTTCTTCTCATAAGGCATCTATTGTAATCGAACTACGTTTTCAACTGATTCAATTTGGATACGTAGGTTGCATGAGTCAGGCTCGGTCATCATCAAAATCCATTTTATCATTTTATTCCCCTCGAACTATGTTCAGACCTAATTCCAGGATACGTAGGGAAAAGGTTCGGCCATAACCCTACGAAAACCTTTGTAATGCATTTGTTTTAGATTAGGACGCAATCACGACAGCAAAAAGCTATGTCACTCGGGGGAATCTCCAGCAATCGACATCAACGGGACAGAGCCACCAGAATTAATGTTCGCATCAGAGAGAATTTCTAAACATGTCATAATACGGAATGACGGCATTTGCGATAAAAATGAATAATATAAAAAAGATATGTTTTCTAAAAAACTATTATTCCACCTACCGAACTTTGTGGAACAATCTCACCAAACCCGGGGCAAGGCTAGGACTACGATCAACACAAACCAATACACCCCCTACTTTGAATGCAGAACCAATAGGAGTGAAGAATGTTGGGGAATAGTCGAAGCAATCGCAACTTTCGTTATTTAAATTCATTCCCTTATGTGCCTAAGGACTAACTCCAAATTGTTTGTAGGTATATTGGAACTAAACCTCTGATGCAATCAGAGCATATCGTAAATAGCAAACCATCTGCTCAACCAAGCGGATCATTTTGTACATAACGGGGAGCGCGACCGGCTCTCAACCGAGTGAACCCGGTCGGGCAAGCCTATTGGATGGTTACTACCCGACTCGTTAGTGATTAAAGAAGGCACATTATCATTAGTTAAGCAGGGGAAGGATTATATATATATAGAACATTACAAGTTTTCATTGCTTCATTTTCATTACATCATGGTTAAGTTCAGAAAATACATACAATTTACAAATTAGTGGACGGGAGATTTAAAAGAAATACAACATAGTCCACTGACCCATTACAATACCCATACACGACCCACGTAAATGTCTACGGAGCCACTAAGGATACAAAAGAAAGTTATGTAATTCCAACAACAAAGCCCTGGCTATAGCTCAAAACGTGTAAGCATATAAACAAAGATGTACTACATGACCCTTGGAAGAAAAGGGGTTCACCAAGATCGCTGAGAAGAGGAGGCGCCACTAGCTACAATTGGCACTATCTGCTATGGAACCACCTACATCCATTAAAATATGTAGCGCCCCCGGAAAAAGGGACGTTAGTATTGTCGAATTGTACTAGTATGTAAAGCTAAACACCAACCTCCATAGAAGGAACAAGGAAATAGGTAAAAGGGGAAACAATCATGTTGTACAATAAAAGCTTCAAACAAAGTACTATAACATCAAGTAGGTGATCACATAGGTTCTCGATTAACTTTTCATCTTATTAGGGTGGTAGTCTTAGTGCCATGTGCCAGTACCCATAGTACCACAAACTCACGTCACCTCGCCGGAGGGCTCCCCTTCTCACGGGAATTCTCCCACATCTCAAATCATAAATATTCCACCCCTTTCAGGCGATAGGCGACTAACTCTACTCCCTTCGTATCAATAGCAGGCATAACTCAGAGAGTCTTATGCATTTCATCAATGAAATCATGAGGGTTCGCCCCGGATCAGTACCTGTGAACACTAGAGGGTCTAACTGAAGAAACCTGTTTAACCTAGAACCAGAAGAATCCCCTTGCAGGCTAAAAGAGGTGGGTGTAACATTTGACCTCTGGTCTTGAGAAGCCACTAACTGATTCAGCACCTTAATAGATCCCCATCAGAAATACCAGGACCGGCGACTAGGGCTGGAGGTGGAGCAGGAATATCGGTGGGAGGGATTGGTGTAGTCTGTTCTGGAGTAGATGAATCAGGCAGTGTAATAGTCAGGGGATTGTCCTCACCCGCATTATCAAGTAGGAATCAACAGCCATTCTCTGGGTGGCATTGGCTTCTTGGCCAATTTTCGCTTTCTTCTTAGGTGCCATTTACTGAAAGTTAGAACAATGTATGAGTTAGGGGAAAACAGTTGCACAATAAGTTCCATCGCACGATCCAGAGTTTCAAAGAAGGGTATTGTTCCTAAATGTCCAAATAGCCTCCAACCTATAGATGTGGTCTACAACACACCGGTAAGAAGGACTCTACTAGACACGACTCCGAGACATCCTAGGACACTTTAAAATCTTAGGCTCTGATATCAAGTTTGTCACGCCCCAACTTCGGGGAGCGCGACTGGCGCTCAACCGAGTGAACCCGGTCGAGCAAGCCTATTGGATGGTTGCTACCCGACTCGTTGTGATTAAAGAAGGCACACTATCATTAGTTAAGCGGTGGAAGGATTATATATATTGAACATTACAAGCTTTCCTTTCTTCATTTTCATTACATCATGGTTACCTTAAATACATACAATTTACAAATTAGTGGAATGGGAGTTTTAAAAGAAATACAACATAGTCCACTGACCCATTCCAATACCCATATACAACCCACGTAAATGTCTACGGAGCCTCTAAGGATACAAAAGATAGTTATGATAATGTTGGCAATAAAGCCCCGGCTGTACCTTAAAATGTGTAAGTATATAAACAAAGATGTAATACATGACCCCTGGAAGAAAAGGAGCTCACCAAGATCGCTGAGAAGAGGAGACGCCGCTAGCTACGAGCGGCATTGTCTGCTATGGAACCACCTGCATCCATTCAAAGATGTCGCGCCCCCGGGAAAAGGGACGTTAGTACTATCGAATAGTACTAGTATGTAAAGCTAAACACCAACCTCAATAGAAGGAACAAGGAAACAGGTAAAAAGGGAAACGCTCATGTTGTACAATAAAAGCTTCAAACAAAGTACTATAACATCAAGTAGGTGATCACATAGGTTCTCGGTTCACTTTTCATCTTATTAGGCTGGTAATCTTAGTGCCATGTGTCAGTACCCATAGTACCACCGTATTCTTACATGGAGTTCGATATCGACCCGACCGGCTAGGTCGCCTCGTTTGAGGCATCAACCTTATCCACAATTCCAATCATCATTTCATCACAATTACCACCATGTGTGCGGCATGGAGTCCGATCACAGCCCGATCGGCTAAGCCATCTCCATTGAGACATCATCCATTCAATCAATCATCTCACTTTACATTTGTTTCCCATCTTTCGATACATTGGCACGAGGGTATTTATTTATTAAATCGTTCTTAGCTCTTGGACGTACTTTACATTTTCAAGATTTTCCCCTTTTTCATATCCGACACTATCGTCATATCAATAAGATCTATCATGTAAGGCATTTTCACACATAAGGAATAAGGCTTGGAAAATCCTAAGCACACATATGATTTTCATACAATTTGGCATAGCGACCATCATTCGATTCTTAACATGAATCCTTAACATTTCCCAACACATATTCCTTATTTCAAACACATTCTCAAATAGCATGACGACGTGACAAACATTTAGAACAATTATTGAACATGAATATTTCAACACAGCAAATTAAGGCAGCCAATTCTAGCATGATCAAGTTATGAACTTACACCAACTACTCGAACATCAGGGGTTTGAATCTAAGAAGAAGGGAGTTTAGCCATACATACGTCAATTGAGCTTTCTTCACAACTTTATGATGATCTAGAATTTAGCAACTTCAATATTCAATATGAGGACCTTCTTGTTAATCTTCAAGTACTTAGCAAGAATTGATGGATATGAGTGTGAAGGTTGATCTCTCCCTTTTAGAATTCTCTTCCTCACTCTTAGAATATCAGAAAAATAGTTCAAAATGTTGTATAATATGTGTTTTTAATGGAATAGGGTCGGGTATTAAAATAAGAAAAATGGGTGTCCTGACATAGATTTGCGGTCGCATAATGGTTATGCAGCCCGCAAAGTAACCGCAATAGTAGCCCTCAGGGGCTTGAATTTTCTGCCCAAGTATGCGACAGTATGCGGTCCGCATACCTGTTCTGCGACTGCATAATGCACCACAGAACATCCATTCGTGAAAGCCCAAGACGATTATGCGACCAATATGCAGCCCGCAAAGTGATTATGCTATCGCAAAATTGGCCGCAAAACTGACCTCAAAATTGGCCAAATTTTCTGCTCACTCTACGGCCAGTATGCGGTCCGCTGGGTGATTATGCGACCGCATATTGGGCCGAAAAAATGCATTCTTCTGCAAAACATTTTCCTTTAGTCCAGTATCGTACTAATCGATCCAAAAAGTCCAAACCGCGGTGAGCAAGCTCGCCGCGAAGAATTTCTACTATTATAACACATAAATCTAATCTCGGCACCATGAAATTCTGGGTTTATAGGTAAAATTTTACGGGGCCTTACATCCTCCCCCACTTAAGATAATTCGTCCTCGAATGAGGATAAAGGTTCACTTAACAGCACCCTATGCAACTTCAGTTTTTATATTACACACCAGCAGCCCCTAATTTGACTAACTTTCTAAATTTCTGAAAATGTCGCCATAGTTTCTTTTGTAACTAGGCCTATCCACCTGTCAGAGCGCCCTAGAAACACATTTTAACAACATGTATATGATCAAATGACGCAACATGATACAAAACAATACCAACCGTGGCCTCATAAGGAACATATATCTAGAAAGGAATGTCTTTACATTAGCTGAACAAGTGATATAAAATTTATGGGAAACAACATAGAACTATTACATGGCTATTCAAACAATTGAGGGTACTTCTTTTTCATTTCATCCTCGGCTTCCCAAGTAGCTTCTTCAACTTGCTGGTTTCGCCATAATACCTTCACGAAGGCAATTTCTTTATTTCTCAACTTTCACAATTGCCTATCAAGAATGGCAACTGGAATATCTTCATAGGACAATTCTTCATTAACCTCGATGTTCTCAACCGGAACAATAGCGGACCGATCTCCAACTACCTTCTTCAACATGGACACATGAAATACTGGGTGCACTAATGACATCCCAGGTGGTAGCTCAATCTTGTACGCTACCTGACCGATCCTTTGAATGATTCTATACGTCCCGACATACCTCAGACTCAAATTCCCTTTCT
Organism: Nicotiana paniculata; assembly: GCA_005239505.1. NCBI lineage: Eukaryota > Viridiplantae > Streptophyta > Magnoliopsida > Solanales > Solanaceae > Nicotiana > Nicotiana paniculata. The sequence goes on from ML347599.1 coordinate 154,628, forward strand.
TTCAAAATCGCACAATACCCTTCATGGGGGAGACCTTCAAGAACACCCAATAATATTCTTTGAACTCTAAGTCTCTGTGACGAACATCCGAATAGGATTCTGATGACTCCGGGTAGTTTTTAAACGCTCATTTATTATCCTGACCTTCTCCATAGCCTGATGCACAAGGTCTGGTCCTATCAATTCAGCTTCTCCAATCTTGAACCACCCAATCAGCGATCTACATCTCCTACCATACAAGGCCTCAAATGGCGCCATCTGAATACTGGCATGGAAGCTGTTATTACAAGCAAATTCTATGAGTGGAAAATGATCATCCCAGCTACCCTTGAAGTCAATAACACAAGCACGCAACATGTCCTCAAGCGTCTAAATAGTCCGCTCTGCTTTCCCTTCGGTCTGTGGATGGAAGGTCGTGCTAAGATTTACCTGCATACCCAAACCTTGCTGAAATTCTTCCAAAAATTAGTTGTGAACTGGGCCCCTCGTTAGGAAATGATGGAAAATGGAGTGCCATGAAGCCTGACTATTTCCTTGATAAATAATTGAGCATATTGTTCCGCGGTGTCGGTGGATTTTACTAGTAAGAAGTTTCATGATTTCGTGATTCGATCCAAGATCACCAAAATTGAGTCGAACTTCCGCAGAGTGTATGGTCACCCTACCAAAAAATCCATATTGATAATTTCCCACTTCCACATTGGAATTTCTATATTTTGTGCCAACTTGCCTGGCCTTTGATGCTCGACCTTCACTTGTTGACAGTTTGGACATGATCCTTTCCCGAAGACCATCTATGTTTGGAACACATAGTCGCCCTTGGTACCGTACTGTACCGTCATCCATTCCAAGAGAAAAAGTCGTGGTCTTATGTTTATGAATCCCCTCCTTCAACTGAACTAACACTGGATCATAGTATTACTTCTCCTTGACTTCCGCCACAAGGGATGATTCTGCCCTATTTTGAACAATTACTCCCCCTTCATTAGAGTCCGCAGGATGAACTCCCAAACAGCAAACTGGTGAACCTCCCGAGCTAATGGCTTTTTACATGCCTTCAAATGAGCCAAACTACCTATAGATTTCCGGCTAAGAGCATTCACCATAACATTAGCTTTTCCCGGATAATATAAAATGTCGATGTCATAATCCTTGAGCAACTCAAGCCACCTTCTCTTCCTCAGGCTCAACTCCTTCTGTTTGAAAATATACTGAAGGCTCTTGTGGTCCATGAATACATCTACATGGACCCTATAAAAATAATAACACTGTATCTTCAATGAAAAAACCATCGCCGCAAGCTCTAAGTCATGTGTTGGATAGTTCTTTTCATCATTCTTAAGTTGTCTTGAAGCATAAGCTATAACCTTACCATCTTTCATCCACACAAACCCAAGCCCGATCCTTGAAGCATCACAATATACCACAAAACTCTTTATATCCTCTGGCAGGATCAATACCGGCGCCGTAGTCAATCTTGATTTTCCTGGAAGCTCCTTTCACAAGCATCGGACCACTGGAAATCAATTTAGTCAATGGAGAGGCAAGAGTAGAAACCCCTCCACAAACCTCCTATAATACCCGGCTAAACCCAAGAAGCTGCGAATCTCTATTGGAGTGGTAGGCCTAGGCCAATCCTTTATCCCTGCAATATTTTGAGGATCAACCTTAATTCCTTCTCTAGAGACGACATGACCCAGGAATGTAACAAATTCAAGCCAAAATTCACATTTCGAGAACTTCGCATACAACTGGTGCGGATGAAGAGTCTGCAGAACTGCCCTGAGATGATCAACGTGATCCTCTCGACTTTGTGAATATACAAGAATGTTGTCAATGAACACTATCATAAAAGAGTCAATAAACAGCTTGAAGACTCGATTCATAAGATCCATGAAAGCTTCCGAGGCATTTGTTAGCCCGAAAGACATTACCAAAAATTCAAAGTGCCCATACCGGGTTCTGAAAGTCATTTTTGAGATATGTTGCTCACTTATCTTCAATTGATGATACCCCGACCGCAAATCAATTTTGGAGAAGTACCTAGCACCCTGCAATTGGTCGAACAAATCGTCTATCCTTGGAAGGGGTACTTATTTTTTTATTGTGACTTTGTTGAGTTGCCGGTAGTAAATACATATCTGTAGCGATCCATATTTCTTTCTGACAAAGAGAACCAGTGCACCCCAAGGAGACACACTCAGTCGGATGAAACCCTTCTCTAGCAAATCCTTTAATTGTTCCTTTAACTCCTTTAGTTCTTTCGTTGCCATTCTATAAGGTGTAATGGATATAGACTGTGTGCCTAGCATCACATCAATCCCAAAATCAATCTCCCTGTCTGATGGAATCCTATGGAGCTCATCCGAAAAGACATCAGGGAATTCATTCACAATTGGCACAGATTCAAGGGTAGGTGCCTCAGCATTAGTGTCCGTAATCAGACCAAATGATAAATACACCCCTTTTTGATCATCTTCGTGGCCTTAAGGTAAGAAATAAACTTACCTTTTGGAATCACATCATTCCATTTCCACTCAACAACTGGCTCATTAGGAAATTCAAGCCTCATAATTCTAGTTCGACAATCGAGTTTGGAGAAACATGAATAAAGCCAATCCATCCCCATTATTACATAAAAATCAACCATCCCCAATTCAATGAGATCGTCCATGGTATCCCAACAACGTACCGTGAAAACGCAATCTCTATAAACTTGTGTGGCCGTAATAGACTCGCCAACCAGAGTAGATACAGAGAACAGCTCATGAAGTTGTTATTGTTTTATCCCGAATTCAATAGCAACATAAGGAGTATAATAGGACAAAGAGGATCTGGGATCAATAAGAGCATACACATCATGAGATTGGACAGTCAATATACATGTGGAAACATCTGGAGAAGCCCCTGCATTCTGACGACCACTCATAGCATAGAACCGGATGGGGCCTCCTGAACTCTGAGCACCACCCCTAGCTGCACCACGCCTTGCTGGTGCTGGAGAGCCTCGAGCTGGAGGGTGTGCTGAAGATGTAGCAGCTGTATGACTGGATGACTAAGATGTGCCCTTACCCACACCCTGGCGGGATGCACGACACTCCCTCTGAATATGGCCTTTCATCCCGCACTCATAACATACTGGCAGGTCCATGTAGCAGTTTCCCACACTTGGGGCATGGGGTCCTCCACTGATGCTGGAATCTCCCTCCTGATCCGCCCTGATGGTGGGACTCCTACTGCCCTGACTGGGCCTAAATCGACTCCCCTAGTGCTAATGGGGACCTACTGCTACCTTCTCGTTCCATTTTGTTCCTCTGCATCTTGGGAAAATGCCAAATGGCTAAGGCCTTGCACAAATCGACGCACTCTGGCATCCATAGTCGGCATCATATGAACAACATACTTTAACAGGCACGCAAACTCCATGTGATAGTCCAACACACTTTTACCACCCTGTTTAAGGTCTCAAACTCCACAGCACGGGCTGCCTTAGTCTCGGCAGAAAAGAAATGGTCCATGAAATCATCCGCAGAATCACTCCACCTCGTCGCAGGGCTCCCCTCCTCACGGTAATTCTCCCACATCTCAAATCATGAATATGCCACCCCTTTCAGGCGATAGATGACAAACTCTACTCCCTTCGTATCAATAGCAGGCATAACTCGGAGAGTCTTATGCATTTCATCAATGAAATCCTGAGGGTTCACCACAGGATCAGTACATGTGAACACTGGAGGGTCTAACTGAAGAAACCTGTTTAACTTGGAACCAGAAGAATCCCCTTGCACGCTAAAAGAGTTGGGTGCAACATTTGACCTCTGGGCCTGAGAAGCCACTAACTGATTCAACATCTTAATAGCTCCCCTAAGATCCCCATCAGAAATACCAGGATCGGCGGCTGGGGCTGGAGGTGGAGCAGGAATATCGGTGGGAGGGATTGTGGCACCCTCCGTAGGTGAAGGGACTGGTGTAGTCTGTTCTGGAGTAGAAGAATCAGGCAGTGTAATAGTCAGGGGATTGTCCTCACCCCCATTATCAAGTAAGGAATCAACATCCATTCCTGGGGTGGCATTGGCTTCTTGGCCAATTCTTGCTTTCTTCTTAGGTGCCATTTACTGAAAGTTAGAACAATCTACGAGTTAGGGGAAAATAGTTTCACAATAAGTTCAATCGCACGATCCAGAGTTTCAAACAAGGGTATGTTTCCTAAATGTCCAAATAGCCTCCAACCTATAGATTTGGTCAACAACACACCGATAAGAAGGACTCTACAAGAAACGGCTCCGTGACATCCTAGGACACTTTAAAACCTTAGGTTCTGGTATCAAGTTTGTCACGCCCCAACCTCGGGGAACGTAACCGGTGCTCAACCGAGTGAACCCGGTCGAGCAAGCCTATTGGATGGTTGCTACCCGACTCGTTTGTGATTATATAAGGCACGTTATCATTAGTTAAGCTTTGGAAGGATTATATATATTGAACATTACAAGTTTTCCTTGATTCATTTTCATTACATCATGGTTACGTTAAATATATACAATTTACAAATTAGTGGAATGGGAGTTTTAAAAGAAATACAACATAGTCCACTGACCCATTCCAATACCCATACACAACCCACGTAAATGTCTACGGAGCCTCTAAGGATACAAAAGACAGTTATGGTAATGATGGAAACAAAGCCCCGGCTATACCTCAAAATGTGTAAGTATATAAACAAAGATATACTACATTACCCCTAGAAGAAAAGGGGCCCACCAAGATCGCTGAGAAGAGGAGAAGCCGCTAGCTATGAGCGGCATTGTCTGTTATGAAACAACCTACATCCATTCAAGGATGTAGCACCCCCGGAAAAAGTGACGTTAGTATTGTCGAATAGTACTAGTATGTAAAACTAAACACCAACCTCAATAGAAGGAACAAGGAAACGAGTAAAAGGGGAAACACTCATGTTGTACAATAAAAGCTTCAAACAAAGTACTATAACATCAAGTAGGTGATCACATAGGTTCTCGATTCACTTTTCATCTTATTAGGCTGGTAATCTTAGTGCCATGTGCCAGTACTCACAGTACCACTGTATTCTTACATGGAGTCCGATATCGACCCGACTGACTAGGTTGCCTCGTTTGAGGCATCAACCTTGTCCACAATTCCAATCATCATTTCATCACAATTACCACCATGTGTGCGGCATGGCGTCCGATCACGGCCCGATCGGCTAGGCCATCTCAATTGAGACATCATCCATTCAATCAATCATCTCACTTAACATTTCTTTACCATCTTTCGATATATTGGCACAAGGGCCTTTATTTATTAAATCATTCTTAGCTCTTGGACGTACTTTACATTTTCAAGCTTTGCCCCTTTTTCATAGCCGACATTATCGTCACATCAATAAGATCTACATGTAAGGAATTTGCACACATAAAGAAGAAGTCTTGGAAAGTCCTAAGCACACATATGCTTTTCAAACATTTTGGCATAGCAACCATCATTCAATTCTTGACATGAATCCTTAACCTTTCTCAACACGGATTCCTTATTTTAAAGACATTCTCAAATAGCATGATGACGTGATAAACATTTAGAACAATTATTGAACATGAATCTTTCAACACAACATATTAAGGCATCCAATTATAGCATGATCAAGTTATGAACTTACACAAACTACTCGAACACCAGGGGTTCGATTCTAAGAAGAAGGGAGATTAGCCATACATACCTCAATTGAGCTTTCTTTAAACATTTAAGATGATCTAGAATTTAGCAACTTCAATATTCAATATGAGGACCTTCTTGTTAATGATCACGCTCAACTATATCTTATAAAAAGACTAAACGGCGTTGAAAATATAATCTGAGTATTTAGCCCAGAGTCGAATCCCACAGGGAATTAACCTATCAATTAATTATTGTTAGACTACTCGATTCTCAATAATCAAGTTTCCAAAGGTTATGAATATCACTTTTCAGTATTTTTACTACTACAGTTGAATGAAATTAAATAAACTAAAAGACAACTAATATTGAGGTGTAAACAGATGCGATAAAAATCTAAGGTTATGGTTTCCCCCGTTGGTGAACTTCTTTCTTGGATACTTCCTATAGTTTTGATTCAGTTGTCTCTATCAATCATGAACACTCCAGCTACCATAAATCTCTCTCTAGTAATTATGATAATTTACTAGATGCACTCTCTCAAGTTACTCTAGCTAGATTGCATTAAAGCTCACTTTAGATTGCACCTGAGGTATCGTTATCTCTAATCTAACCTCTAAACCTCGGTTATGACTCTCGTCTATACTCCGGGAGTGATGTTGTTCAAAAAACTACCTAAACATGCACTCTCTCTCAAGTAGATACATAATAAATAGGCACAGCTAATTGAGGATCCTTTCAATTAACTACAACAAGAACGTAGTTGAACAAATAGAGATTAACAACCAATCAAAACTATATTAACATCACAATAATGTCATTCTCCAACGGGTTCCACCAAAACCTTAGATTAGAACAGTTAGCTACTCATAACAATAATGAAAACTACAAAAGAATTCATGAACAATGATAAAAATCACAAGAGAAGGAGATATGGATTGATTCCCAATTGCCCTCCTTGCCTCTTGCCCTTGCTTTTTCTTATTCTAAACTCTAAACCTCGATAATATACTCCTTAGGGCGAATTGAAGCTTTTATAGGTTAAGTAGATTGACCCCAAGTTTCCAAAAGTACCCTTCTCCACGTATTTTTCCCGTATGGACTAGCGCGGGCACGCTAGTCTCGTGCTACAGCCCGCGCTAATTGAGTTTAGCACTGCCCGGGCGCCCTAGTCTCGCGCTAATGGGGTTTCTTACCGCCTCGAAAAATCTCCAGCCTTCAAATCACAATGGACTTACCCCATGGCTTGTTATTCTTCAAATTCGCCCGGATCACCATCATAAGTCCTCAATAGCTTATTGTACTCCTGTGAAACACAAAAATACATTAGAGCCAATTTATCATCATTTAACACACTTAAGACCGTGAAACATCATTAAGTTAGAGTATAAATATATGCTAAACTATGTGAATTCAGCATATTATCATTAATCTTCAAGTATTTAGCAAGAATTGATAGATATGAGTGTGAAGGTTGATCTCTCCCTTTTAGATTTCTCTTCCTCACTCTTAGAATATTAGAAAAATAGTTCAAAATATTGTATAACATCTGTTTTTAACGGAATAGGGTCGGGTATTAAAAAAAGATAAATGGGTGCCCCGACACAGATCTGTGTTCGCATATGCGACCGCATAATGTTTATGCCGCAAACTGACCTCAAAAGTAGCCCTCGGGAACTTGAAATTTCTGCCTAGGTATGCGACTTCTGCGGCCGCATAATGCACTGCAGAACCTCCCTTCGCAAAAGTCCAAGACGATTATGCGACCAATATGCAGCCCGCAAAGTGATTATGCGATCACATACTTGCCTGCATAACTGACCTCAAAATTGGCCAAATTTTCTCCCTCACTCTACGTCCAATATGCGGTCCGCAGAGTGATTATGCGGCCACATAATGAGCTGCAAAAACGCATTCTTTTGCAAAATATTTTCCTTTAGTCCAGTAGCATACTGATCGATCCAAAAAGTCCGAACCGCGGCGAGGCACCACGAAATTCCCGGTTTCTAGGTAAAATTTTACGGGGCATTACAGTCGTGTATATAGCAAACCATCTGCTCAACCAATCGGAGCACTTTGGAAAAATCGAGCTGCTGGCTTCGCCAATCGATGCCCTGTATATAGGAAATTGTTGGCTTCGCCAGCTGGAGCACTTCACACATCACATTGTCACTCCGTCATATCAGATATTCCAAGTAGATAGTTGCAAATTTTGTCTCCAACTTTGTCAATCGAACGATGAACCATCCGATCCCGCGATACGCTCTGCCAATCGACAACCGCAATCTAGTTTTACAGTCAAGAGTATCTCTTGGGCCTGCTCCTTATTTATTTAGTTTGTCTTGAATGTTTTGACGTTTTTATTCATGCAGCCTATAGGGATGTTACATTTTTTCAAGTCAGAAACCCCATTGTGCGGAGAAACTTTACATTTCAAGTTAACTACCTCCATTGCATGGAGATACTCCCATTGTACGGAGATATTTTACATTTCAATTCAACTATTCCCATCACACATAGATACTCCCATCATGTGGAGACCTAATGATCCGGCAGCTGCGGAACGGTACACGGCTTGGCTAAAATCAAGTCAATTCAAAGGCCCATCCCAGGCATCCCAAATAATGCTCCAGATCTCAAGAGACTTCAGGTTCCAATATTGCGTTGCCCGATCCCAAATAACGGCTAGCCGGCATCTAGGAATCATCATTCCTACATCGTTTAGATCACATATTAACATATCTGAATTAAAAAAATGGGTAAGTGTGTACTTTGGTTTTGTAGGAACAAACGTAGCGGCGTGGAATTACTTTTAAGCAGCAAACCAAGCTACACTGCTATGAGCGACAACAAACTCATAACAGGCCAAGGATCTAAACTCAAACTAGAATACTATCAGTAGAACTCTAAATTATTGAATCTTCCACGTCTCACAATCAAGTTGCAATCCGAAGTCATTTTGGGTGCCAAAATCTTCTCGTCTTGAAATATCATCATAATACGATGCTGGGGCAATTCATGCAAGCATCGCCATCTCCAAATCATCATTCCAGAACTACATGAGGTCTGATCCTCGTTAAGCCCAATGTATGTAGGAGATTCAAATCGAGAATTCAGCCTCTATTTCTCAAAAATTCCTTCTGAAATCTTCTCTAATTTTTCCTTAGTCCTACAATTCATAATATTCTCTTAAATCCATATGATGTTCTTGCAACATGCCTGAAGTCGGGACAAAATTGGTCTTGGTTTAAATTCTTTGCCCAAAAACTCTTTTATCGTCTTCGGTCAAGGAGGGGAAATTGTTGACGACCAATTTTGACCCTCTCTTTTAAAATTAATTTATTTATACTTAATAATTCGCAACAAATGTGTTGAAAATATTTTCTAATCAATAATACCTATTTTATATAAATTAGTAATTTATAGTGTTAAAATTAATACCAGAACCAAGATCTAAAGATTGTTAGCCAATGCACTTCACAATTATGAGGACTTGATGAAAATACGAAGCGGTCTATGTACATTATGTAAGTTGACAAAGACTAATCAATTTACCAAACACATTCAAAGAAGCATAATAGTTGTATAAAAGAGATTAATTTTAAGCATTACCATCTTAACGTATAAAATATCCATTTTTATGAATAGAATAATATCAAATCAATTTAATTCCTATTCCTAAATTCTAATGGTCTTACCTTCTGATTTTCATACCAAAAATAGGAACAGAACAGAGCATTTCTAAGAAGTCCATAGCCTTAAAACTTTGTCCGTTTTAGCAAAAATAAAAAATTGTGAACTTGAGTTCATTACCGAACTCTGGTGCATCATCAACATTTTTATTGGCTTTCAAAATTTACAAGTATAAAGTTCCTTACACTGCTCAATGCCATTTAAAACCAACTCAAACAACCAGCTGCTTTATTTTCTTATACTAAACGTGCATTTGAAGTTGAACATATTTAGTCCATAACCATTCAATGGACATATATTTCTTCACACTCACCAACAATTTGGGGAAAAAAGTGTAATGTCAGCTAAATAACCTATTTTTTAGACTGATACTTATTGTTTCATTAATAATTATGAATAATTTGAAAATCAAAATAATAGATTGCTTGGTTAGAAGGCGCATTATCTTACCACAGTAAATTCATTAACTCTGAAGTAATCAAATGTTTTCGGCATTTTTGTTAACATTAGTTTCACACAACACCTTTATTTCAAGCGGAACTACACACTTGACTTCGTGACTAAAATTAGATTATATAATTTGCTCATAAACGAAATTAAGGGGAGAACAAGAAAAAGTGGATGACTCAAAACAAGGGGAAAATGTGTCCCTCATCCGCTGACAGAAAGGAAAACAAGGATCTGGACGATTTTAAAAGGATAGAAAAGAGCTTCAAGAAAAAATATTTACCTGGATGGGGTTAATGGGCGAACAACAATGCTCATGGCCTAGGTTGGTGATCTCCATTGCACTTTGAAGGGGTTCCCGCTTAAGGTAATTTGTGACACTGGGGGACTGCGTTCTTCATGCCCCTACCCTATTCTTAAACAAAGTTTTTTGATAGAGGCCTAATATTTACGCTAGTGTCCCAGACCATTTGCCACTTTAAACTCAACTTGAGACTGAAACAAAATCAAAGTTATGCAACATTTCAACTAAAACCTGCCAGCTTGTTCCATAACATTCTTATGCGACATTTCATCGATGAGATTGTGAGCATATTACTTCTTCATAATAAATTTGTTGAGTTGAGCATATAATATGTTTGATGATTAATAAATGATGATCAATTATGAGGAAGAACCAGGTTTTATGTTCCAGAATAATGTGCTACGTGACTGTGTGCAGAAGTAAGATGCAACTGATAGATGAACCAGGTTCAGAGCAAATCAGAAGTATTTCTCAAGCAGTTGTGTCCGTACTATACAAGGAATACATTAATTTTAAGGAATCCGTGATTAAATAAGGATCTTTAAATGAAGGGAGAACTTGTATGAAAAGAAAAGCTTGAAAAGTTGAAAACAAATATGGAAACTAAATCAAAGTAGGAGAGGCTTTCTTAACCGACACATTTTAGGTCTTGGAGAATTAATTGAAGAAGCTTTTTGGCCAATTTTACAACTATAAAGGGAGACTTTTTCCTTATTTCATGACCAATGCTAATGGGAAAACCCATATAGAATTACTCTTGGCAATAGCAATTAAGGCAAGAAGATATTCTCAAACACTCAAGTTGCTCAACTGAACATGTTTCTAAAGACGAAGTTGTTGATGTTCTTAGTTGTTAGTTTGAGTTACGTGTTCCAAATTTTAATCTATTTTCTTTTTAGAACCATGTTCTTTAAATTTGTGAAAATCGAGTAAAACATAATTCAACCCCATCTTGTGACCGGATAAAATAACAAAATTGAATGAGAGAATGAGGATGGACACCTTGAGGGCTTTGAAGTTTAGCTGAGCACAAGAATCAAAGAGGTGAAATTCACTCGAAGGAGAAAGTGACGCCATAACACCTTTCTATATAAACAAGCATTGGTGGAAAATTGTGTGTGTTTTACACTAGCAAGGGATATCACAAGCTATGCATGGGCCCAATAATACTATGTTTAAGTATAAGGATTTGGACGGACGTTTTATATATTGTAGCCTCATTCCCCCATTTACTCCTTATTTTGTGCTCATTTGTGGTTATGTGACCTGCCGGGGTAGTTGGTTTGATTTCAGAGAAGTTTCGAACTGAATTGGGGCACTTAGTCCCAAGATCGGAAGCTTAAGTTGAAAGAGTTGACCAGAGTTGAATTATGTGTAGACGGCTCCGGAATGGAGTTTTGATATTTTCGATAGTGTCTTATGGTGATTTTGGACTTAGGCATATGTATGCATGTTGATTTTTATGCCCATAGGTTGATTTGATGATTTTTGGCGAAAGCTGGAAAGTTGAAGGTTTGGAAGGCTGAGAGGTTTGACCGAAATTTAACTTTGCCGATATCGGGTTCGAATTTCGGTCTCAGGAGTTGGAGTAGGCCATTGGTTTATGACTTGTGTGCAAAATTTGAGCTCATTTGAAATTGGATCGATATGATTTGGCCGTAGTTTTAGAAGTTGGAAGTTCATTAGCTCGTTAGGCTTGAATCGATGTGCGATTCGTGATTTTAGTGTTGTTTGATGTGCTTTGAGGCTTCGAGCGAGTTCGTATTATGTTTTAGGACTTGTTGGTATGTTTGGTCAGGGTCCTGGGGGCCTTAGGTGTGTTCGGATGGGTTTTGGACCATTTTTCTTCATTGTTGGGCGGCTGATTTCTGTGCTTTAGGTTTCTTCTTTCGCGATTGTGAAGAAAGGGACGTGGTCGCGAAGAGTAATTGCTGATAGGTGGTCATTTGTTCAACGCATCTGCGGTAATAAGCTCTTGTTCGTGAAGATTTGAGAGGCTCAGCACGATCGTGAGTAGGGTCATGCGTTCTCGTAGAAGAGAGTCATTTGGGGCGTCAGGCTTTAGTTTTACGCGATCGCATAGTGGTGCCCGTGTTTGTAAAGTGTTAGGACTGGTAACCATCATGTTCGCTACTGAGTCTTCACATTCGCAAAGAGTATTTTAAGGGCGGTGATTATTTTTTTACATCGCGATCGCGATGTATTATACCTGGGCAGATGATAACTATGGATTTTTACCTACTATTTACTCTTTTTTGCTTGGTTTTTGGGGCAAATATGCACTAAGGTACTCCCGAAAACTAATACAAGGTGCTTAAATTGCAGGTTTTGGATCAAATTAACGCAAAGAGGCCAAAATTAACTTAAATAGAGCAAAACTTGCACAATCTAGGGACTCAGCAAAAGCGCTGATAGCGCTATTTATGCGCTGCAATGGAATACTTTCCGCTGGGGTAGAATTATAAGGGTTGTCGCGGATTGAGGTTCAGAGAGATTTATTTTGACCCTTCTGGAATCGCTAAGAGTGTTATAATTGTACGGCCGCGATCCGCTGAGAGCGGAAGATCATGTTCAAGACTTGTCAAGAGTGGTCTTTCACAAGAGCGCGGTCAGTGTTAAAATTCCGCTGTCGCGCTATCAATTTTTGCGGGGGCGCTCAACATTCCGCTGGGAGCTGAAACCAAGTTCAAAGAAGTGTCAGTTGAAGAAGCGGTCCGCGCTTATAACTGCGCGGCCGCGGAAGCTGTTCCACTGGGGCGCTTAGTTTTTCGCTGACAGCGGAACCTCCGTAGGGGTATTTTTGTCCAGTATTTTCAGCTATGTATAAATACTTCTTTTTCTCATTTTTAGGGCATCAGATGTTGTAGGGAGCTCTTGGATAGCATCTTTTTACCTTTTTGAGTAATTTTAGAATAGATTCCACTCTTAATCTTAGATTTTATCTTTGTATTTTACATTTATGACTTTAATATCATCTACTCTTTTGATTTCTTCTTTTAATATGAGTAGCTAAACCCATTAGCTAGGGTTGTGACCCAACCCTAGTGTGGGTATCTAATGGGTCTTCAATTCTAGGGCTTACTGGTTATTGGGTCAGTGATATTTAGCTTGTTTCATGCTTAATTTATTGAATTAGTGGTTGCAAACACTGATTCATGCCTTTTTTACTAGGGTTGTTCTTCAGAAAGATGACCCAAGTCTAGGTAAAATAGGCTAACAAGGAATTGGGGTGATTTCAAGAGATTGATAGCCCCAATTAAAGGGTAGAACCTAGATAGAGTAATACCCGACTTGAGCCAATTTCACTCGCTTTGTTGAAACACCCAATTAGGCTTGAGAAAGCCAATTCGGACAAAGTCACCCAAACTACCGAGAGGTATAGGGTGAGTAATTGAGTGTAAGGTTATATCACGAGCCCATAACCAACTAGTTTATCCTAGATTTTAGATCTCGTTAGATACTCTCCTAGGTGTAAGTTGCATCCCTAGTGCCCTTTATAATTTGATAAAACCTTCATAAAAATATTGTAGTTAGCTTGTCCTAGCAATTCTTAGTAATAAAACTAGTATAGAATCAAAACAACCCATGTTTAGAAGAGTAATTAAGAACAATACACACAACTAAATCAGATAGAAACTCAACTCCCATCATCTAAATCACTGTGGATTTCGATCCCGATCCTATCGGGTAAAAGCTACATCGACCCCGCCTTGCCATTCTATAGTGGTGTAGGTAGGGCTTCGATCACTCTTTGGCACCATTTCCGGGGAGTTAAACGGTGTTGGCTATCTATTTGATTAGTTTTGTAAATTGTTTTTCTTCCTTCTATTTTATTAACTAGTGTTTCAATCGCTTTAGGTACAAATGGCTGATCCTCTTCAGACCCTCCTCCAGTACGTCCAAGAGATGTTTCTCGAGTGCTTCCAAATGCAGGATATGCTAGTACAATTGTCCCACCCCAAATCCGGGCTGGCAATTTCCAAATCACAAATGTAATGTTGACATTATTGGAGCAGCGAGGGTATTTCACATGTGCTCCCCATCAGAACGCTTACAAACACATTAAACGATTCGTGGATACCTGTTGGGTAGCAAGAAAACCAACGTGTTGGAGGATGCTTTGAGGCTCAGACTATTCCCTTTCTCTCTTAGAGGGAAAGCACTGGATTGGCTTGAATGACTCCCAAACCATTCCATCTCCACGTGGGATGAGTCGGGGGATGATGCAAGACTAAATTGCATAGTTTAACATGTGATATACCTTACATTTTATGCGCATTAATGATAAAATTCCACTTGTTATGTGCTTAATTGGGTTTATTTCATGTGTAGGTGAAATGGAGATGGAAAAGGAGCTAAAGGGATGCAAATATGTCAAAAAATACGCGAAAAGAGACACCCGGGCGATAGCCGGGCGATAGCCGGGCGACAGAGCCAAACAGCCTAACCCTACCTGGCGTTAGCCAGGCATTAGGGCTGAAACGCCAGCCCTACCCTGGCGTTAGCCAGACGTTAGGGCTGAAACGCCAGCCCTAGCCTGGCGTTAGCCAGGCCTTTGGGTCCAAACGCTAGGGTCCCCAGTTTCGCCCAAGTCCGAGTTTTGACGGGTTTAAGTGTTTCCCAAGTGAAATAGACATCTCCTACATGGTTAGGGTTCACCCTAAACCTATAAATAGACTCCTAAAACACAATTACAAGAGGATTCAAAGCCACAGAGAGAATTCAGAAGAATTCAACAAGAAAACACCATAGAAGTGACAAACATCAATTTCTACATTTGGTATTTCTTACTTTATATAGTTTTGTTTCATCTAAACATGAGTAGCTAAGTTTTTAATCTAGGGTTTTGGTAGAACCCGT